>OMLM01003396.1:82962-110488 GCA_900302695.1 Helostoma temminkii
TCACCCAGTCTGTTCATATTAGATTTAGACAACATTAAAATAACTGCAGATAGAGGTAAAATAAATGGAAGAACAAAACTAAAATTGATTGCAGTAAATATTTAAACATGTTTAGTTCAGTTTAGATTGCTATGTTATTTGTTAAATGTTATTACTTTAATTGAAGTTTGACATACACCATCAGTGAAACCAGCAGTTTGGACATAGAAATTACCATGTTTTTGAAAGAAAAGCAGATTTTATATCATCTAATAATGAGAAATACAGTGTAGAAATTGTTAATGTTATAATTAACTATTGTAGCTGGACAATATTTACATGAAGCTTAGTGCTGTCTTCCAATAGCACGTTATGTTTGCTAATGCAGATTTATTATTTCAAAAGGATAATTGATCATTAGAAAACCTTTTTGCAATGATGGTAACACAACTGAAGACATGTATCTTTTCATGGAAAATATAATAATTCCTATGTGTGTCCAAACCTTTGACTAGTAAGTAAAGTATGTTGTGGATTTATTATACAATTTCCTGCTATTACAAAATTGTGAATATTTGGCATGGCAATATTTATATTAGGTATGGCTAATGCAGAACCAGTATACTAGGAAAAACTGGCAAGGTTCATACTGTGTACAACTTTAAATCTAAAACTGGAACACAGTTGTTCTCAGTTGACATCTTTATCTGGAGAAATCAAGTGCAGCAAACTTACACTGAGATCTCTGAAGTATTCATTATAGTCCAAAGCGTAGCCCACCAGAAAGGCATCCGGTACCTCAAAGCCAATGTCTGAAATGAATATACAGATACCACTAGTATGAGTCATGCAAAGAAAACACACAGCTACTTCTGAGTACAATGGGAGTATGAATGAGTGCAATGAAATGAGATCCAGAAAACGAAAAGGTATATAGTCTGAACTTGTATAGCACTTCTCTACTTTATCGGTACCCAAAGCACTTGCTTGTCATTCATCCATTCATACACACCAGTGACAGATAAACTCTCACACGAGGCACTGCCCTGACTCACCAGGGACAGTCTGGGTTTCACCATGTTGCACAAGGACACTTGACATGTGAACAGCAGGAGCCACCATGAAATGGCTGACCCTGCGACTGATGGAGAACCACTTTACTATAACACTGCAATCAGACGCTGTTTATAACGCTCATCACTCTTTTGCAGTCTGTGTGAGGTTCGTGGAAAGTTAAAACACATTAACAGCTGCCCTTGAGGGACAATCTTAAAGAGATTATCCAACTCAAACTTGAAAGCATTATATAACCAGAGATAGTGGGAGTAGGGGTTATCAGGCATGCATGAGAGAGTAAGTGCCCAGCTTTGCTGAAATTAATGTTAATCCAGCATGGAAACACTACTTCACCAGCGTTTTAAACAGCCACATACACGCACATTAAATGACCTCTATCATACATTACTAACCTGAACAGATAACATATCATACATACATACAAACATATAAGCCAGTGTACCATTACTCACAGTCTGGTCTGTATCCAGAACTCCTCGGAGTCCTCTTCACCAGAAGACTGGAATGACAAACGAGAAAAATTAAGGGCATAAGAAACCGATGCCTTTAAAGAGAAATTAACATGCCAAAGAGAAACAACTTACATCATGCTAACCTTTTCAGTGTAGGTTATAAGTCTGTCTATTGAGAACATCCCCTGACATCCATACTGTATATATTTTTTCCCATATATAAAATGGCGACAGTTCACAGCAACACTGAATTATTCTGGTTAAGATGTGTTTTGAGTACATTAACCTCACTACACAAAATTACATATATTGTATTTGGGATGGGAGCAGAAATGTCGTTGGTATCAAAAGCCCTGCAGGAACAGAACTATTTCCAGCTATCAAGAGGAGAAAGGCCCTCTAGCTCCACAGTGCAGTTAACAGTACAACAGATTAACTCTTAAGCTGCTCCCTCCCACTGTCAATTAGCTCAGAGCGCTCTCTGAAGACATGTCAGCCACTTATAGCTGAGGTCTATAGATCATTTTATAATTTCTGGGCTGTAAACTTAGGTGACATTACCTACCTCACAACTTTAACCATCTTGGGATTACATTCACTCAGCAAGGAAAGTAGCGTCTGCATTGTCCGTCCTGTCTCCACAATATCCTTTCAAAAATGCAGCACACAGAAAGTGGTCACAAAGTAGAGTGATAAACAAAAGACACATTTGTCTTTCTAGTTAATTCTGCATTAATAATATTTTTAAAAGATAAACTGAGTACTAGTGCAAACTCACAATGAAATATTAAAATATAAATCGATATCAAAGTGGTTAAATATGTCTGACAGATGTCCAATTTGTCAGACCTAATAGGTTTTGCTCTACTGTTTATACCATTATGGACAATAATAAAAAAAATGTCTTACCTCAACAATCAAAACATTCTGCAAAGAAATGAAAAGTGAATTAACTCTAAATTATATTATTATCCATAACAGATTGTGTGTTCATAAGACTAACCTTGCCTGTGAGATTGGACAGCTCATCCCCTCCTATGACTTTGACATTGTTTGTAGACTTGTCATTCTGGTGGACACAGAGACGAGATGCCATTATTGATCTCAGTATGGTTACAGCTGCAGTGGAGTAACCTCATCCACATTACTTTTTCAGAATCTCTGTCAACTGCAACACTGCAGCTTCCCATTTCAGATTTTTAAAAATGTTTACATTTGTACTTTGCCAAGCCCATATCAGTCACCTCATGCCAGCACAAGTGCTTCCTGGAAATGAAATGAGAAAAGGCAGCTTACACAGTAACTCTTAACTCTAATGAAATCCACTGTCAGCGGCACTGATTTATCACTGTTCTGATTCAGCGCTTTAATGTAGTCCAGGAGGTCTGCGAAGAACTTGTAGCCACCTTTTAGCACGCACAGAGCTACAATGTGGTGTCCCCCCATGTCCCTGATTATGTCGCGAGCCAGTCGCTCCGTCCTGGACCAGAGACACCAGAGAGAGAGGACACAAAGGGGAGAGATGCATCATAAACAACAGTGTTATGGTGGACACAATTATGATTACTATGGACAGGGACCAGATCCTTGACATGACTTCACAGTGTTCCCGTTCAAATCCACATTCAAATGCACTTCTGCATGTTGGCTACAATGATTTGTTTATATAAACAGGGTATACAACTACAGTGAACCAGAGTGAGCGTGTCTTGACTTGACGGTGATATGAGAGAGATACTTCCAGCGTGTGATGATGGTGCTGAGGCTGCTGTTGGTTGTTTTACCTGTCCATGATGAGTCCATGAGGGATGATCACCTTGTCCAAATCGTTTTCGTAATGTCTGGGGACACAGAAAAGATTCAGGTCATGGCCCCTTTCGTCATCAGCGATCTGGAATAATGAGAAGGAGAAAGCATCTCTCAGAGTTGGCAATGACAGGTAACGTGCATTAAATCAAAGTGGAGCTCCTGCCGCCTCTGGGAACCACCTGTGTGTTCCCGTCCTCACAGGAGGAAGGAAAATGTGGGAGTAAACTGGCACCAAAGGCTGATGTAGCAGAGCACAAGGGAAACACTGAATGCCGTCCACAAATCTCGTACCACCTGCTGTGTATCAAAGAAGGCCTACGGTACGGGGCGCACAACCACGCCCTGGCTGTGACAAATGAGCAAGTTGTCAGAAACAAATGCCCAGACAAGACAGCAGCGTTGCTCACCTGCAGATACGAAGCCATGTTGCCAGCGGTCGTCGGTTCCGTTCAGTCGTGCCGAAACATGTGAGGAGTCATGCTCAGGTCCTGAGAGAGAGGCGGGGGTTTACTGACCGGAGGCTGCACAGGCTGCTCTCCTCTCTGCTGCTGACCGAGTCCGAGCAGCACATGCGATGCTCCTCTGCCGGGGTTTAAGCCCCTGACGTCAGAATCCAGTTTACCTTCCCGATAATCTGATTTGCCAGACACAACCTGGTCTTAAAATGTGCTATAATGGTTACTGTATTGCTACTGCAACTTTCGGTCACTGTGGCAACGAGGTACTGCGAGAGCTGTGGAGAAGCTGCAGATGACGCAGTTTTAAAAAATATAGCAGAGACAGTTCCGCTGTTTCACCGCCTCTGCTCAGTAAAAGCTCTACCCTGCTCCCTGTGAGGACATGCTGCACAGGGTGGCTCCTCACTACCAGTTCAATTGTTACACTACATCTTATATGACTATACTAGCTATATCCCATCCTTCCCCCATTTAAATTAATTTAGAACAGAAAATCTCACCTGTAACAATTTACTGGGGTTTTTAGTTATATTAGTTTTCCCCGTTGACATACACAAGTCTGGGAGTAAATTTAGGGACATCTCATCGATGTTGGCTTAAACCACAGCTTTGTAAATACTGTTCCTGCTTATAATCATGGTTATCATAGGTGTGAATGGTTGTCAGTCTCCATATTTCAGCAGATTGCAGACATTCTTCCATTCATACAAGCTTATGGGGAACATGTTGAGTCTATGTCTTGTACCAAGTTTACTTTCTCCGTAAAATAACACAAAATACAGACATGTCAATTATTGAATAATTTAGCAAATGTTTTAAACTTAGAAAGGTAAAATGGAAACAGTGAAAAGTGCAAATCAACCAACTTTTAATATGATCCCAATTTAATGAGTGATCCAGAAACAAAACAATTTTCTCCATCTTACAAAAACAGCAACACCAAGTGTTGTACAACACCAGGAGCATGGCGACCATGAAAACAGAATACACGTTTTCATAGTTAAGAACACCAAAGAAGCATCTCTGTACGATAATAACAGTCTTTTTGAGTGTCACTTGTGACCATGAAGCCAAATCTCAAATGACACCATTCCTCATATAGAGTCCTACTTTCAGCTCCAGACCCACATACAGGGCTGTGAAAGTAGAACACCATCCAGATGAAGACAGCGTGATCTGAGAGAGGACCATAAAGAATAAACACTCATTTTTTCTTCTTCTCATCTTTCTTGGCTCCATCCGCTTTCTCCTTATCTTTGTCTTTGTCCTTGTCATCTTTCTTCTCCTTGTCATCTTTCTTCTCTTTCTTGCCTTCATCCTTTTCCTGCCCCTCCTTCTTTTCTGCGTCTCGATTGGATATCTTGTTGTTGATCAGGTTGTGCAGAGCCACCACAGAGCGAATGAGTGAGGCCAGGTACACCACCAGCATCTGGTCATTGGTCTTCAGATAGAAAGCTTTAGTGAACTCCTGCAAAGAAAAACACACAAAGTCATCAAACAATATAAAAACACAGACTACATCATATGAAGTGAAGAATCTGGTAGCCGGCAGGATAAACATTATGAAAAGCAAAATTATTTAGGAGGTATTTTAAGCAATGGTGTACAAATATGCATTTTGACTAATGACTAATCCTAAATAAAAGTGCGCTTAGTTTAGTTTCTTTGTTTTAAACTACACCAGTGCAGGTCAACACTGTCAACATTTGGCACAAACGTCAAATACTTATAGTTGTCTCTGAAAACCTCTGTTTGCCCTCTATTGGATAAAGTGAGGAAGTGCTGCTCAGATACAGGCAATAAAAAGGTACAGTTCATAAAAAAAAGAAACAATACTAAATAACTTTTTTAGATTTGCACATTATTTAAAAAAAAACAAAACAATTTTTGAGTTTGTGTTGCCGTATTTACAATTACATTACAGTGACACTGTCTCAGATTTACCAAACCAAAAAAAGGTTGTGAAAAAGTTACTTCAAATCAAGTGAAATCTAGTTCACTACAATTCCACACACACCCATTTGTTACAGTCACTGCCATTAAAACACACTAGATGAACCTCCAGCACAGACAACTCACCAGTAGATTTACATCTGGCAGCAGGTTGAAGACATCCTGCAGCTGGTAGATGATCTGATGGTTGATGGGAAGTTTTCCTGCTGCTACTCTCTCCAGGTAAGAGCGGATGTCTAACAGCTTTGAGTTGAGTCCCTTTAGGCCATGAACCTGGTTTGTGATGCGTTGTGACAGAGTGCCCACTGTGGTATCTTTGATATCTCTGTGATCAGGATACAGCAAGTGTGAATGTGAATGTATTAATATTTTCCATCACTCAGGTAATAAGTTATTTGCCAGTTTTATATTTGTGCTTGGGTGATTATAGTAAAGCAGTACCAGAGTTACATCATTTGCAGAATGCTCTGCAAACACGTTTTTTATATACATTTTACAATATAATTAACTGTTGCTATAATACAGTGCTGTGAAAAAGTGTATGATCTGTCCTGATTTCTTTCTTCTTTTTTTTTTGCATATTTGTCACACTCAAATGATATCAAGCAAAATTTATTACACAACCATAACCCGAGTAAATACAAAATGCAATTTTTAAATGACAATTTCATTTATTTAGGGGGAAAAAGCTGTCCAAACCTACCTGCACCTAGATAAAAAAGTAATTGTTTCCTAAACCTAATAATCAGTTGTGCCACCTTTGGTGTAATCAAGTCTTTGCAATAACCAGCAATGAGTCTTTCACATCGCTGGAGAAATTTTGGCACATTCTTCCTTGAAAAATTGTTTTAATTCAGCCACATTGCAGGGTTTTTTTGTCTTTTAGCCACTCAGAGGTGGACTTGCTGGTGTGTTTCTGATCATTGCCCTGCTGCATAACCCAAGTGCACTTGAGCTTGAGGTCACAAACTGATTGCCAGACATTCTCCTTCAGGACATTTTCCCTGAAGCAGTAAAATTCATGTTTCCATCATTTATGGCAAGTTACACTACCCCCTCCATGTTTGACTGTTGATATGATGTTCTTTTCATGACATGCAGTGTTAGTTTAACACCAGAGGTAAAAGGAAGCACCCTTCCAAAAAGTTCAGCTTTTGTCTCAATAATCCACAAAATATTTGCCCAAAAGTCTTGGGGATATCAAGATCAAGATATATTTTGGCAAATGTAAAACAAATCTTTGTGTTCTTTTTAGTCAGCAGTGGCTTTTCGCCTTGGAACTCCATCATGAATGCCATTTTTGTCCAGTCTCTTTCTTATTGTTGAATCATGAACACTGACTTAAACTGAGGTAAGTGAGGCCTGCAGTTTTTAGATGTTGTTCTGGGTTCTTTCATGACCTCCTGGATGAGCCGTCGTCATGCTCTAGAAGCAAATTTGGTAAGCTGGCCATTCGCTGTGGATAATGGCTCTTACAGTGGTTCACTTGAGTGGTTCACTTTTAGATTAAGATGATCTTTTAGCGTTCTTCACTTTGTCAGACAGCTTCTATTTAAGTTATTGATTCAACAGGTCTGACAGTAATCAGGCCTGGAAGTGACAAGTGGGTAAACTCAGCGCTCCACAAAAAATGTGGTTATTCACAGTTTATTTATGATTTAAAAAGGGAGGTAGCACAGCTTGCACCTTCATGAAATCATTATTTTAAAAGTCTGCATTTTATATTTAGTAATTTTACATTTTGTTTGATGATCTGAATCATTTCAGTGTAACATTTATGCAAAACAATAATAATAACTATCAGGAAGGTGGCAAATACTTTTTTAAAGCAATGAATGTGTGAATCAAAGGTCTATCTAGTACCTGAGCAGGTGCTCCACTCCCACTTCCTCTGCTTCCTCAGCTCCAATCTCACTGGTGACATGTTCAAATGTCTTCGATGTTGGAGTGCCATCCTAGAAATAATGAATACCCCACATAAACAGAAATTCTGCTTAATTGGAGTATTCTCACATAAAGTAAATTACACACTACACACAGGAAACTAAGACAAAAATTGGTTACGGATTATGGGAACTCTAAATGAGAAATTAGTCAACAGAACAAATTCTATGAAATACAGTTACCAAACACATTTGGAAGAACTTGTATTCTAACATTCTCAAAATATGAGAAGTTGATGATTCACTTACGTCATGTATTTCCTCCACAGAGATGTATGCTTCTGTGGGTAAACCAAGGTCTTTGGGCTTCACATCTATAATGACTAACACCTGGCAGGGCAAAACAGACATATATGGGTTACAAAACATCAGTGCAAGTACAAGTAAAAAAAAAGGTGTCTTCCAAACACACAACCAGATTAAACATAAAAAAGGAAAGCAGTTGCATACCGAGTTGGAACAGTACTGCTTGACTAGCTCATTGATGGCGATGTCGTTCTTATGCAATTTCGGCCCTGTATGGTACCATCCAACTATTCTTTCTCTGGCTGAAAACCAGAAAACACTGTTATTATAGTATAGTAGCATTAAAAGTGGGCTGAAATAGAAATGTAAAACACAAATAAATTACATAAATTTAGGCAGTGCCTTACCATTGACTTTCTTGAACATGCCATACATGTTCTCCAAGTAATCATGGTCCAGGAACCACACTGAATCATCCCTGTCATCCTCATCAAATGGCACTGGAAAGGAACATTGACAGTGACTTTAAAAAAAACTGTCAGACTGTCTGTGTGGCAAACTTACAATATCAATTGACCTTTTGTATAATTTGCTTTCCCGGTGTATCCCTAAATAAGGAACATCCACTGATTTTAGACATGATCAGTGTTCTGTGTGTGAAGTTTAAACTACACCAAATTATCTGGATTAGCTCTATTAATGGCTGAAGAGGACAAATTCATAACAGGAAGCCCACATAACAAACTGGTGTGAAAAGGTGCAAGTACTTAGCAAGTAGGTCTCTTAACATGATACTCACCTGCAAAACTATTTGAAACGTCAAGAACTTTTTTCTGCCATGATCCCAAAAGAACACCAACCACTCGTTTCTGGTTGCCGACTTTTCCTATCCTGTAGAATAAACAGTCAAATAATCTGAGTAAACAGCATGTTATTTTACTGTATTTTACTGTATTGTATCATCATTGAACACTGTGACTCTAACATAACTGTGTCGTTAGCTAGGATGCTACTATGACCTAGCTAATGTTCAAATCTTGACATGATTGAATGACAAGATCACATCATTAAAGTAATATTAATAAATCCTCTACTGACTTTGGTTCATTTAGCAGTTTAACGTGTATTGTTTGCTAACATTGTATAGATAATGAACCAGCAATAACCTGTTTTCAGTTAGCTAACTAGCCTGGTCATGCCTGCATTCACTATCAACGGGACTCTGACTCAGCAGGGCTAACGTTAGCTTAGCAGCCACGTTACGTTTCTGAACGTGTAAATAAACAACTCAAGCAAAAAACTAATCACAAATAAGCAAATTACAGACCTGTTAAAATGATCGACCACGCTGAGTAACACGAGGGGATGAACAACCACATTTTCCACAGCTAACTCCGGCATCTTTACAGTGAAGCTAAACAGCGAACAAACCACCGCTACACAATGACGGCTACAATCCACTTCCGCTTACGCCACACGTCTCTTCCGTTTCTCTTGGCAACAGAGACGCACAGAGGAGGCAGAAAAGTTATCGCAGACAGCCGCTGCCGCTCGCAGACGAAATGGTATGAGCTGACTTGTCGCTTAATGATACATTTTTTTAATGTGTGTAGTTACCTTAGACAACAATAAAATCGCACTAGTTATTTTAGCTATAATGTCAAACGTTAGCTAACTAGTCAGCTTGGATAAGTATTAACTTGACCGATGTTTCAACCATTTAACGCTAGCATTAAGTTTACTGTCGCTGTTTACGCTGCTTCAGTTTTTTTTTTTGTAGACTTTGCTAAACAAAAAGTGTGTTTTATTAAACACATTTTCATTTGCTGTGTCGCTCAGGCTGAAGTTGAGGAAACACTGAAAAGGATCGAAGCCCATAAAGGTGTGATTGGAACAATAGTCGTCAACGCAGAGGGTAATAAAAAAGTACCAGTGCCAAACAGAACACGTTTGCCTCGTATGTGGTCTGACTGCAAGGTCACTGTGTTATCTCTTCAGGTATCCCCATCAGAACAACCTTAGATAACTCCACCACAGTTCATTATGCAGGACTTCTTCGCCACCTCACCATGAAGGCCAGGAGCACAGTCAGGGATATTGACCCTCAGAATGACCTCACCTTCCTCCGCATCCGCTCAAAGAAACATGAGATCATGGTTGCACCAGGTGAGTGTGGTTACATTGGTACTGCTGACTGGATGATAGCTGGAACAAACAGCTGCAACTTAGAGGAGGAACATGTTTGTCTCCATTTTTTTCACTGCATTTGTATCCCTTGTCCTCTCTTGTGTGTTTACAGAGAACGACTTTCTGTTGATAGTCATCCAGAACCCATGTGAATAGCTGCAGGACATGTCCATGAAAATCAACCTTTGTTTTATCACGTGGTGGTGCTTTATCCAAGTGTTACGTTGCTCGATGTACTGCATAATTTCTCTTTTTAAACTTGAAACACAAGTATATTGCCTTAACATACATTATGTATTATTTGTTTTACCTAACATACTTTTTCTTTATGTCTCTGTGTGACGTTGAATGAGTATGTAGAATAAAGCTGCTTGTCATTGTGCAGTACTCAGTAGATCCTACCTGTTTTTTACTAATTTACACTGACATGTTAACTTTCTGTTCCTAACACCAAATAAGTAATATAGCTCTGTACTAAATTTACATTTTCATTTTTTGTTGCCATCTTTTCTTTTACTTGTCCTGTTACAGAAAATGTCCCCTGGAAATCAGAAAGTTTGTTATCACTGATACAGTACAGGCACCATTTTAATATTGTTACTAGTCAGGATGCAGCATTACTTGTACTGTTTAGTAATTTCATCAACAGTAATGGATTTTGTAAAAAATATACCTTACTTATGTTAACTAATCAGTCACTGACTAAGTGACAACAGGCCTACACGCTGAATAAACTAATGTTTAGAGTTTTCTTTCTCAAAAATTCAAGTGTCCAAGTATATTTTCAAATATAGCTATGAGGTCCATGGTAGAGACTGTGTGCTTCTTCTGTTTGATCATAGAACGCGTCCTTTATTCAGCTATTCTAAAATCAACACAAAATGTAGCGTAAATAGTTTATGTATGGTGGTCTGACACTGAGGACTGTTCCAAGCACAGAAGCATAAGAGAAATGCAGCAATGGGAAGATTCAGTCATAAATATTCACGGTCTGGCTGCACACAATCAAGGTGCTTTTTATCTCAACTTGAACAAATGCAGACAATGTTAAATATTTATCATATGATATCTCTCTCTCTCTCTCTCTCTCTCTCTCTCTTTCTCTTGCTCTCTCCAGATATGTGACAATCACAAATGAGACATTTTACAAATATTTTAATCTAAATTTCCATCAGAATGTACAGCAATATATGTTAATAAATAATTCACTGCAATTATATAGCCCAAATAATACATTACATAACAACTGATACCAACTGAGGAGATTGAACAGGTGATGCGAGGAGGTCATGTGATTTGGGGAGATTGCTACTGTAGTTTGTGCTTTTGGCATTTTACTGGTCAGAGACAAAGAGGCAGGAACCTGTGACACTTTTAACTGGACTGAACAAAACTAAATCTTATCCAAGGTGTAGTTTGTTATCAACAGATTGATTGTGTTTTTTTGGTGTATATGTTGCCCATGAACAATTACATACTTGTTTTGTTACTCAAAAGAGTATCCAATCTTGTTTATTAGCTAGTTTTGACAATCCTGAAATGAACCTGAATAGTAGTTTGGTTATAACGCTCCACAAATGCATTTAAACGTTTCCAAATAATGCCACAGGGATTCGCCTTCAGAAAACACAGCTGTACGTTTGTAAGGTTGGACAATACACCTCAGTCAATGCCAGTTATGTAACAACATATACAGAATTTTGCAAAAGGTCTTTAAAAAAATCACACGTTATTATCTTCAAGTTTTTGTGAACATTTACGGCATGTGAAGGGCTTTGGACACAGACTCTGGAATAAACCATCTAAAAAGTGGTCAAGAAAATTAAGTTCTCAGATGAGGACTGACATTTGTTTTCCATCCCCATTTTATTTTCATCCAACCCCAAATATTTTTTCAAACACAGCTATCCTAACATCCTTCATTTTCTAAACATTTTTTTATTCTGACCAGCAGCAATTCAGACAAAACATATGGCTTCCCAGCAGAAATGTGATACAATAAAACATATAAAAGTCTTTGTTTGTCACAAGTGACATTACCAATGGAAAATTCATTCAACTTCAAAACACTTCATTTACTATTTTATTACATTATCGTTTAGATCCTCTGTAGAACCTTTGCCAGCACACACACTGCTTCATCTGTCGGATAAAATACTCAGCAGACACTGCAATGTTACCATGCAGAGGATAGGCAAGGGTTCTTTCAATTTCATTTCAAGTGCATCCTACCAAGTTTAAGGCCTGAGGTGTGCTTTGATTCCTTGACTCAACTTTTATTCTTTGAGTTTCAACCAAGTGACCACTGCATACTTAGACTTGTGTCAATGCTCTCCAGAGAGGCTACAGATTTGTGTCAAGTGTTACATCACATTAGCGTAAATCAATAAGGTTTGTGTTGAAACTGATATATGAACTAAATGGTAGAAAGTCCTTAAAGCCGACCCAGGGAGTAGGGGGAGTTGTTAGCGTTACAAAGATGCCATTTCATCAACACAGTGTTACAGTCCACGGGCAGAATGAGAAAAGTGGGAATATCCAGACTATATGGTTGCCATGGAAAACTGTTACCGTGGCATACACGGCAGGTAATCAATTAGATCGTCTCCTTCGAGGCTTCAAGTGCAGAGAGTGGCTCCAGTTCTTGTTCTTGTTACGGTTCCTTCGTCAGAGGTCACCTGGGTGTGTGCCCGTTGACTTGCCCCCTGCCCCAGTGAATGTTAGGTAGAGTCAAACACCTCCTGAAGTGCTCAAGCTGGGCCTGCAATCGCTCCCTCTCTTCTCTCACTTTCTGCCTCTGACTCACCAGCTCCTGACAAATGAAGGATGAACATGACTCTCATGACAGAACATTACAAAAAGACTTTCTGCACTAAGCTGTACTGTTTATACACAGCAGTACAAACAAAATCACATTATTAGGATCTTACATTAACATTAAAGTATTAAAGTATATGATTCTGCAACAAACAAAGGTGGTAGACGTGCAGATACTTACCCCCATAGTGAGAGAGAGCTGCTCTGCAGTTCTGGTCAGATTATAATTCTGTGCTTCAAGTCTTTTGCACTGACTGTTAAGAATCTGCCTCTCTACACTCCATTCTGGAAATACATAGAAACCAAAAATCAATTATATGCATGTATGTTACTATAACTTTAACATAGCACACACATGATATGAGACTGTAATAAATGACTGAAGGAAACCTTTAAGCCCTTTAAATGTAAGTTAGAGCAGTATACATAAACTGACTTACCATCCACATACTCGTTGTACGCCTCAAAAATAGCTTCAATACCCTGCCATTTCCTTGGAGCTTCTTCTGTCTCCTCCTCATTCTCCTCCTGATCAGATTCCTCCTCATCCTCATCAGACAGGTTGGCCTGTGGTGCTGGAGAGTCCCGAGTGGCTACAGGAGAAATTAAGTGATGGCCGTTTATGTGTGCACACTGAGGGGCATTGTTACGCTTCGAGCTTTTCAGTTGAGAGATGTTGTGAGGCAGCAAGTGGTCCTGCTTCATGCCGGCCTCAGAGACACAATTTGAGACCCCTTAGAAGAAAAAAATGAGACATTAGTAATGTCAGTGTTTGTATCCGTTTCTACCATAACATTTAAAGCCAATATGCTGAATGTACTGTATATCATTACACCAAAAAACGTTAGTGCACATAAACACCACTAGATGGCAGACCATTGCCGTTTTACGATTCACTGTCATACCTAATGGCCATGCACCTGTGGGAGAAGATGGCTAACCTTTGTTCTGCAGTGTGCTGTGTGTGGACTGCAGCACAGCCTGGTGGAAGTGCTGAGCAAAGGCTTCAGGTGTGAACCTCTCCCAGGGCTGGTTCCGACCGTTCTGCACTGGACTGAGCTCCTTGTCCTGAGGAGAAGCAAAAACGCCATTCTGGAGCTTCCTGTTTGGCTGAGCCTCCATAAATTCGGTCTTTTGGTGATGGGGGGCTAAGGGTGGAGGGATGCGGGCCACCGGGGAGTCCATAGAGGGTTTGAATGTGTCGCTATGGAGGTGCTTAGGTTTGTGTAAGTTAGGAGGTGAAGGGCTGGGAGAGTCTGGGTACAGATGTCCATTTGACTGACACAGCAGAGGGACTGAGGAGGAGTCACCTAAAAACAAATGTGCACAAATCATTAGATTTGCCTTAAATATGCATAAACAAGTGTGTATGTGTGTGTCTCTTACCAGTTGAGCAGGAGGATGTTGGAGGACTGCTACATGGAGGTAAATTTTTATATCTAAGAGTATCTAAGGTCACGGTCTTCCTTTGAATGGCCCTCAGCAGCTCCTCTGTCCTCTCCTTATCTACAGAGAAAAAGACAGAATGAGAACACCTGCCAGTCCTATTTAAAAATAAGAGATTGACAGATTTGACTTGTGTTGGGAACTGATGGAGAGAGGTCAGCCATCGGATGTTTACTTATCATAACATGCTTTAAGTAAAAGAAAATTAAGAGAAAAATTAGGAGGGAGAACAAATGAGTTACCTAACATTGTTTGTCTAAGCAAGTTGTAACACTTTAAACAAGAAAATTCTTCACTGATTCTTAGCTGCCTGTTTTTTAATAAAAAGTGGAAACTACTAAGCCATACGTTTATTAAACATTTACAGAACACTTCCCAGACAGCAAAAATATGCATATTGTTTGAATGAATGGAGAAGTGAGAAAATCCTCTCCTCTACAGATTATTACTAATTTTATTTTCTCACCACTCATGCATTTTTGGTTAATCACTAAACTACGAGAAACTCAAAGTAGTAGTTTTTTCATAGAGGATCGCCACAACAACTGTGAAGAGATATGAGCAGCATGTAGGATGTGTGTGGATACTAAACAGGAGTTACCTCTCCTCTGCTGTGGGTTGACATGGGAGAGGTGGAACATATGGAGGAACTCTTTTTTCTCCTCCAGCTCGGGGGTGCTGTCCATCTGCTCAGCAGAGTACGGGGTACTTAAGGGAGTTGTAGGTGTTGAAGGTGAAGAGGCCTTTCTCTTGCTGTGCACGGCCGGTGGAGAGAGACTGCGCTCTCTCATCATCCTCCTCCTCTTCCTCCTCTTCTGTACCAGAAGCTCATCGCGACGGGCCAGTGTGGTTAAACCACACAGTCGCAGAAAATCCACTTTCTTTGGTGTGAGAAATTTAGAAATGTGAATATAACTTAAACAAAACTTTTAAGTGTGATGAAGCACGTGTTAGTATATATTTACCTCAGAAGAGGTGTCCAGTTTGAGTGGGGGTTGTTCTGTCACTCTCCTCAAATGGGCTTTGACCTCCTCCTCATCACTCTCATCATATGACTCATCCAGGTCATAATAATAACCTGGTAAGATCAAGACAGAAATTATATGTTATTATAAAAACAACTGCAGACAATTTAATGTAATCATCTTTTTCTTCCTACAAAATCATCATCTGTGTGTCTCTTTATCCATCAGGTTCTCACCTCCCTCTTTGGCCTCCCTTCTCCTCTTCTCTTCCAGGTCAAGCTTGCTTAGCAGCCGGCGATGCTGCTGGAGAACCTCGTCATACACCAACATACTGTCGGGTGCCTGATTCCGTCGCTCCCTCACTGGAGATGGAGAGGATTCCTGGCGCAGTCCCGCCATGTCAGTGCAGGCACTGGGGACAGATGGAGGTATGCAGGACTTCTGGTGGAGGTTATTGATGTGATGCCGGTGGTAGAAACTCTGAGTGGCTCTGTCCTGATCAGGCTTGTTCCAAAGTTCTGGTAAAGCAGCTCCCCTAAGCAAAGGGAACCTCTCTGGACCTTCTGCCCTCCTCCGGGTTCCCTCCTCCAGCTTCTCCCCCCAGCTTTGGGGGAGCCTGTCAGCTCGGGTCAATCCAGGAGGAGGTCGACTTGGTGGTGTGGGAGGGTTGAATTTTCGACGAGAATCTGAAGGTGGGTCAACAAGGGAAACTGGGTTCCATAGTGTAGCCGGAGGGGCAGGAGGATGATGGGGACCTTTTGGAGAAATAAGAGGGGGTGGAGCGCCAAGGGCGGGGGGTACATCTTTGCTGGCTGGGTTGTGATGGGCTGAATTGGTTCTGCAATGAAAATACCACTGCATTTAGATCAGTCAGTAAATTTAGATCAGAAGTCAGCCTATGCTGTGTGACATAGCAGAGAGCACAAATCCCTTTTCCAAAACTATGTTATTTCACCTCACCTGTGGATGTCTCTTCTTGGCTCTATCCCTTTCCCAGGTGACCTGAAACCCAGCTCCAGTGGGCTTTCTCTATCCTGCCCTTGGCAACGTTGCCTTGTTAACCACGCCTCCTCATTGGTCCTCTGGGTCATCATGGTGGCTGCCAGAGCTCCATGGATGCCTCCAGCGGTGGCAGCAGCAGCATGATGCTTCCCCAGGTGAGAAGGCACCAGGCTTGGCACTGGATGTGGGACAGAGACCCTGGAGGAGTGAAGACCAGGCTGCAAGGGCAGAGGTTTATGTGCTTGGAAACCAGGAAGCTCTGAACCCTTGTGTTTATCTGTCGAAACAGTGACTTAATCAATGAACATGTTGTGGACACAGTAGTATGTCTAAGAAAACACGACTGTGTTCAGCAAATTATGAGATATTGTATGTTGAGTTGATTTTAACCTCACCAAAGTTCTTAGAAGAATAAAATACAAGATGCTAATTTACGCATCAACCTGACTACTACATATTGGCCAACAACAAAGGTTTCAGTACATGTCAAGATATCTGACTCTTGCCAGAACTGCCCTCATTAATCTTCACAGTAGCAGGACAAAGATAGCCACTTTCTATGTTTGTCTCCTTTTTTTATTTGTGTTAGTCAGTATATTGTTATAATAACCAGCCTAATGTTGGTATTTTGTTGCCATTTAGAGCTCAACACACTATTACAAGTGGTTTCTTTAATTCTGGTTATGTGCCTGCATGTGTGCTCACACTCATGAGTGCATGTGTTTGTGTGAGTGTTCTGGTTAGGTACCCAGTCTGTTTGGGGTCAGCCTCTCCCCTGGCCGGGCCCTGTCCTCCGGTGGTGCCCTACGACCCTGCAGCTCAGCCAGGTAGTGGCTCTCCACCGCTCTGACCATCTGCTGCTGTCTGTCCCTCTGCCTTTCCTTCTGTCTGTCCAGCTCTCTCTCCCGCTCTCTCTCCTCTTCCCTCTCCCTTTCTCTCTCCCTCTCCCTCTCCCGCTCCCGCTCTCGTTCCAGCCCGGCTTCTCGCTCCCTTTCTTTCTCTCGTTCACGCTCTTGCTCTCTCTCTCGCTGGCGGAGCTCATTCTCCATCTGTAGCCTGTGGGGGAGGTTGACAAGAACACACACACACACGCACACACAGGGGGAGAAGGTGAGAGATGCAACACCCAACATGAGACAGATATTAACCACACACTGGTGAATCTCACACAAACATTTGTGCTCAAACATACACATAAACACAGAAGAATACACAAATATGAATACACATACTCCACTTAACCATGAGGAAAATAATCCATACGCAGCATGACTGAGCAGGAGCAGATGAACACTTAATAGGTATCCACAGGAAAAGGACAAACACACACACACACACACACACACACATACACACACCACATTCACCAGCAATCAATAGCACACAAACAAACCTATAAGATATGCAGGAGCCATTACAGAACTAGACGGTAAATATCATCCATTTCAAACACAAACATTCCCTCTGTGCAGGAAAACAATGTGTATTATCATACTGAGAAATAAGCAAAAGTACAGAAAGAAAAGGGAGAGACAGAGAAAGGGGGTATGTGTGAGAGTTTTTATGTAAATACTACCCTGTGTACACATGTGTATTGTGCAGCCTGTGTGAATGTGAAGGGCAGAGTGTGTGATGAGTGTATAGGAGGCACTGTGGGGTGTGTGCTAAAAATATCACACACTCAGCAACCTGTGCCTACCCTGCAGAGAGTGATTACACAGCCCTGCAGATAGAGAGCGGAGCAAGAAGAAAGACAAAGAAAGACAGAAAGAAAGAAAGAATGATAAACCAATGTAAGACAAAAATGCACGTGTTTGTTACCTCTCAGCCAGTGCTGTGTGGTTTAGATCTCCTGGGTAGCGGCCTCCAGGCAGGTGCAAGTGGAGGGCAGAAGGGTGGAGAGGAGGGAAGGCGCCCCCTGCAGGCACAGAGTAGAACTGCGACCGCAGTGCAGAAAGACACAGTGACTCCTCCATCCTGTGACAGAAAGGCAACTCAATTAGACTATATCTGTACAAGTTGGGTGTGAAAATCTGGTATACAGAGTAAACATAACAGCATTTACAGCAAAAGATGACATGCATAATTATTTATGAAATTTTGCCAAGATACCAAATGATCTCCTGGGGAGCTCCACTACAACAGCTTTTATATATATTTACCAGCCTGCGACCAAAGAGTTTAACATGGTTGTTACCTTGGTAAGGACAGTGGGTGGTGCAGGTATGCAGGATGATAGTAAGCAGCAGCAGCAGCAGCATGGGCAGCAGCAGGATCAAGACTTAAGGGTAGAGAGGTCAATCGGAGGTCATCTGATGTGGCGAATGGCCGGAGGGCCCTCAGATACTCCTCTGGGATGGCACCTGAGGGAACCACAGGGTGCATCTGCCCAGGTAAACTGTAGAAACATGGCACAGTATTGTTATCATATTGATTTATATAACAAGAAAGTGTAATATAAAAGTATAATATACTAAATATATAATATATAAATATATAATACATAGAAAAAAGTGGCTAAAAATATGACTTAACAGTGTTCTCTCTGGATTTACTCTCTTGTGACTACTGTCCAACTATGAATGTGTCTCATACTTATTAAGGCTCTGCATTCTGGTGTCTTGCATGACGGAGCTTGGAGTGAGTCCAAAAGGGTGAGCCAGTGGATGAGGTGAAGGTATAGGTGGAGTCCTCTTGTCCAGCTGCGCCTGGGTGTTCTCAGCACCCACCCTTTCCCTGAGTCCCTGAACACCCGGCTCAACCTAACAGGGAGGCAGACAGCGTAAGAGCAGACATTACAATGTATATTGTAGGAACCACCCGAGATGCACCAGAGGGCTCAGCAGAGTGGAAAAGTGGGTCTGATACGTCATAACAGGTCAAGATCAAAGTGGAAAGACGATCCTAATATCTGGCTCACTGCTCTCTCCTTCATCACTCACACTCTCTGAAAGAGCGTCCTACTCAGAGGATTTGGTCACTACAACATTGCATTTGAAATCCAACCTCCAAATACCACAATGACAAAAACAATGATGGGGAAAAAAACTAATTATAAAAAGTTGTTAACCAAACTATGAAGGTGTTTTGTCAAAGTGGATAAATGAAAACACTAAAACGTTAAAAGGAGATCCTTCAATTTGCACTAACTGAATATTTAACATATTGCTCAACCATCAACCGCTACAATACCCCCTTCCCTAAAACCTCAACTTTGTCTTTCAACACTGAACAGCACAGTGGACTCCATGTTAATAAGAAGAAAACACATTTCCACTAATGTGACAGATGTTGCTACAGCAACAGATAATACAGGTAATACAGGTCTAATAAACCACGGGCAGCCCACAAACAAATTACCTCCCTGAACAACACCAATCTACCTTAGTTTTGACTTGCAGTGAAATATCGGAGCTTTGAATATGTTTGAATAGTTTTGAATGTGTCAATCATGGAAAGCAGATTCAAACCATCTCTGTCTGTATCATTCAGCAATCTACACTGGTTCAAATGAGTAGGAGAGGCAACACAAAGACGGTCTGGAGAGCAGCCATCACATTCCTTGACCTTTGACCTCACAGCCAGCCAACAGCCTTCACAGATGGAGCAATAAATACTCAAAAACGGCTTGTTTCTTTTGCTTAAGTTGTCCTGTGCTCTGTCTTTCTCTGCTTTAGGACACGCTGCATACACAAAGAACAAATACTGAATTTACACAAAGCTTTAGTGTCCACACTCCTCTCTCTGTCTTTCTCCTGCCCATTCCTACTTTCCTTCCCCTCCTTTCTTAACATCCTATTCTCTGTTTTCCTCCCTCCCTCCTTCTTTCTCTCTGAATGTCTGAATGGGAGACCCAGGCAGGCAGAACCACAGAGTGGTCTTTGTAAGGGGGAGAAAGGCAGCTCAGATCTAGGGGGAAGTGGCTACTGTGGGGGCTAACCCCTGCATTGTGTGAGGGGCCTGGTTCCTCACCCCAGCTTCAATTCACTCACACATCCACAGACGCACACATACACAGGTCCGCCTTTACATCCTAAGCCTTTTTGGTGAAGGGTCAAGTACACACACACACACACACGTGCACACACGTGCACACACACAAACACTGCAGGAAACTGACACAATAGGTGCCAGTCTCTGCAGCCTCCAGTGTTTCTTTACAAACCCCTCATGTATTGCTGAAAAAGACATGAAGTGATTAGCGAGAGGAAGAGGGAGCGAGGCGGAGAAGTGAAAGCATGAAAATGAAAGAATGAGACAAGACAGAGAAAGAGAGGAAGGGGGGAAGAAGAGAACAGGGGGTGGCTGGTTTTGACAGTTTGATGTTGACAAGCACTGGGAATATTTCTTTAAGGAGCAGCAGAAGGACAGATAAAAGATATAGAAAGCGACAGACTCATCTGTGCTGAGGGAATGGGCTAAAAAGGGAGATGAGAAAAGGAGAAGCCAGTAAGACAGGGGATCAAAAAGCAGAGATACATTGAAAAAAACAGCTAATGACTCAAATGTGTCCGAACTGATAAATATCTCTTACCTGTCGTCCGTCGGCCCTCCACAGGCCGTTGCTGGTCTTGGTGGGGGCAATGGTGACTATTGGAGGGGTGCTAGGCACACCGTGGCCCCTAGTCTGGCTCAAAAGGGGCCCTAATGAGCCCCGTTTAGGTGTGGTGACCGGTGAGCTGTGGCTAGTGGCCGGGGAAGAGACTGGAGACGACTCACCGCTGAGGGCAGAACCTAAGGAGAAGGACAGAGGGCAAAGACAGCTAATAAAATATAGCTATCAGACTCATAAGATTTCAGGATCAAACAATTCCCCTGTGATGTAAAATATCTGGTACATAAAAAACACATTTAGCCGGTGGAGAGGTACACAGTGCTTCAAACTGTATAGATGAAAAATATTCTGATGAAATTAGACAGAACTTTTAAGTGAAACTTGAAAATGTAAAAAGGTACAGAAGGTACAACTGATAAGGAAAAAAGGTACAGGATGAGCGTGTGTGTGTTTGTGTGTGTCACACACTACATATAGCGAAAACAAAAGAAGGATGTCATAAATGGAGGTGTTAAAAAGAGGCTGGAGTGTGACACAGGGAAGGGGGAGGTGTTAAATGTGATAAAGAGAGAGTATGTGTGTGTTTTCCTCAACATTCACCCCACCAGCGCTATACACTGACTAATCAGTACACACACACAAAATACATTAAAAAAACAGAGACACTAAGAAGGAGGAACTAATGAGATGGAGAGAAGGTGGCAACAAATGAGTTCACTCATGGAGAGCCTTAAGGTAGAGAAAGAGCTACAGGGAGAGAGTGGGGAGAGGGAGAGAGAGAGAGAGAGAGAGAGAGAGAGCTTGTTATAATTGGCTGTAATTACATTCTCATTATTAGGAGATGAATGTAAATGGATGAAGGAAGAGACGACGAAGGAGAGGTCAGAATAGGTCAGCTCTTATCCAACACCTTCATTAAGACACCAATGAGCTGGGTGAGGACTCTCACACACTCACACACACACACACACACACACACACACACAAACCAAAGAACACTGTTATTTAGGCTGTGTTGCAATACCACTCTTGTGTCTGTATAGTAAACATGAAGCTGCCCCCAGCAGCAGTTTAACACAAACACTGGAATAAGAGGGAAACGCTCCCCTCAGCCAATATGTAAAAACAACAGCATGTGGTTTCACAGGAGCATAAGATTATTGTCTTTTCCTTTAATGCTGTTTTCACAGAAGTGAGTCTGGGTTTAGAGATGAGAGGCTCAGTGAAGTGCAGGTATATTAAATGATGCTGAATAAACCTGACAGCTGTAGTAGAGTGGTCGTTTTTGGGTGTGACCAACAAAGAAGAGTCTGTTGGATGTGTGTGTGAACGTGTGTGCAAGAGTTGGTGTACGAAGCTCTCCAGGGCATGGAGCCATTGGAGCTCTGGGTTTTTAAGGTGGTTAGATCCCCACTCACCTCTGGGATCCTCGGCCTGTTTGGCCAGTTTACGCAGGGCAGCAGCGAATCCGGAGTTTGTAGACTGAGCAACTGCGTTCCCATTGGTCAGTGGACTTAGGGGACTGACAGTAGCCGTGGTGCGAGTTGCTGTGGAGATCATTCCTGATGATGATGATTTATTGGCCTCATGGTTCATACCTGAGGAGGAGAGATCCAAACATTTGAGATTTCTCTAACTAGAACTTGGACAATCCAGTTGACAAAACACTGAATGCTTTTGTCGACTGAGGAATTCCATTACCACCTCTTTATAAAAGAAGGAAGTATGTGTGTGTGTGTTGGCAGGGGTAGGGGTTGCCTTTGTCTGGACATCGTAGTGAGTGTATACACATAGGTCAGGTCTACTAGAGGCAGAGTAGAGGGAGTAGAGTTGTGCCAAATAGAGCGGTGACCCTAATAGCAAATCACACACATGAGTGCACGCATGTCCATTTCCTCAAGGGAGCCAGCCAACACATCTTAAGGCCTCGCGAGTGTGTACACGCAAACAGTATTATTAGTTATTACAGCATTTTTACGCCCTCACAGATGCAAGCAGGAACCCACACTAATAAACACACACAGAAAACCAACAAACCCATTGATCTATGAATAGTGGACACACTTAGAGTTAATGTGGCTGGAGTAACTTTGTCTTCACCCTGCACCCTTTTACTGACCCACTAATGTTAATTACAGCTGGAATTAGGCAACAGCCCCCTGCCTGGTAAAGCAATGACCTCATTACCACCACAACACACACACGATCACTTTTCAACCACACATGCACACACACATACCATGGGAAGAACATCAAACAAACAGGAAATGCAGTAACAAAATCATTTGTGCCCATCAAACACTATTATTGACTGTTCTGCACAGATGATTTGAAGGAAAAGATAAAAGGGTCAGATCCCAGAGCTTGTGAAATGGAAGTGACATTGTTGCCGCCTATGATGGATTAGATGTCTGCGCTTTACCTGTCAGGCTTCACGCGTAAACACATTCATGCAGAGGAAGCTGTAGAGCTGTTAACACCGTCAGAAAATGAGATATATGAAGGAGAGGTTTACTAAAACACAGAAATGGACAGAAAATAGACAAAATCTTAGGTGTGTAACTAAAGATTAGACAGGAGATACATGAAATAAACCATCAGAGAACTGCATCTATAACCACAGACACCAAGATGCATTTCCTCAGCATGCGCCCAAAACTAACCACTAGAAATACTAGAATAGTTTAGGGTTTTATGACAATGTCTGTTGATGAAAAGCTTCTTTTCCTCAGTTTCTCACCACTAAGCAACACAAATAACAACCCCTTAACTTAGTTCTGTCTGCACTAATCAACAGAAATAACATGTAATGTAGCTTCTCACACAAGCAGCTTCTCGCATAACTGTATCTGTACAAGAAACGTGTTTTTGCTTTTTTTAAATGTATTTATTCACGGTTTTACTTTTGTTTCTCTGGCCTCACATGTATTTACATGTTGTGTCAATGCAGCAAACTGAAATTGAAACTCAAGCAGAGGCACAGAGAAGAGGAAAGAGAATGAAGGGAGCTGAAGCTCAGATCCTGACAGGCTGTGTGTGAGAGTGTGTCTATCTCTGTCTCTGCTGAGCCCAGCAGTCAAGGGAGAGATGATAAGACAGTTTCTATCGAATCTTTCACTCCCTCCTCTCTACTCACTCACTCTTTCCTTCCCATCTAGCCTCTCTCTCTCCTCTCTCTCTCTCATTTATCTCTGCATACTGGAGCTTATTTAACAAAAGCCAACACACATAATCTCCTTTCTACCTCTTGCTTTCTTTCTTCTTCTTGTCTACAATCTTTCTTTACAGACTATTCCTCTGATATTTATCCATGTCACTCACACACACAAACACACGTAGTAGCATATGCATGTGCACATTATTCAAACATGCAAAGAGACACACTCACCCTCCTGTTCACTGTTATCCTCCTGCTCGTCGTCTTTCTGCTCCTCTGCGAGACTCTTTCTCTCTCTCCCTCTCAGCCTTGCAGCTGCTACGTGGTCACATGACCTCTTTTCTATCCACTTCCCCCACCTCCTACTCTCCACCCCCCCTCCCTCTACATCCATCACCCTCTCTATCCTACCTCCTCCTTTCCTCTCTCTTCTGTCACTCTTTTTATCTTCCCATTTTCTCTCCCTAGCTGTCCCTTCTCTTTCTCTGAAATTGTGCACTCCGTCGGTCTCTTTCCTCTCTTCATTCTTCATCATTTCTCTTTTTGGCTCACAGTCCTATGAGGGTGATGGTGGTTGGGGCTACGGGGTGAGTGGAAGGAGGAGGAGGAGTGATGATGGGGAGGGTGGGTGTATGGTTTGAGCTATGTGTGTGTGTGGCACATGGTAGTGTTAACCCACCATCTATCACTCTGTCTCACTGCTAGGCAGCGCTGTCTGCGCTGGGGACAGGGGTGTGGAGGTGGTGAGGTCTGACAGTGACCTTTCACCCTTCACCTTTGACCTCTGACAGCAAAGAGCTGAAGGATGTTGGACCTCTCTAAATACAAATCAAGACATTTAACTCTCTTTTTTTAAAAGCAACAACTGAATAAATAAACAGGACTAAAGGCCATGAGGCTGTAATGCTTATTTTACAGCTGAAGACTGTATGAACTTGATAAATGAAAGCTACTGGGGCCAGTAGTTTACAGACATCCTGCCATGAACTGCACATAAGTGTAACAGGAAAAGTCAGGGATCACCAAAGTCTTCCTCTAGAGATTGTTCTGTCTGTACAAAACATCCAAATTTCCCAGTGTTTCACTTAACACCAAAGTGTTAGGCTAACCAGCCACTGGTCTATTGACCAAATGACATTCCTTGACCTAGAGCTCTACTGCTATTATGGCTAAACATTACAAACTAGTAAAACTACCATCAGCTTTGCCAAACGGGAAATCACATCTGGGTGTGACTCCTTTCATCCATAAACACACACACACTCTGATCGGCATGATGTAAGCGATATAAGACATGTTGAGGCCTGTGTTCTTAACACCTTTTTTAACGTCTCTCTCTTTCACTTTTCCTCTCTCACTTTCTTTTAAACAACAGCACACACACAAACAGACACACACCTACAGTACTACGCAGGAGACTATGAGGACAGCAGGGGGACCTGCTCTGCCCGTCAGCTCATTAAAAAAAGTGTGTGTGTGTGTGTGTGTTTGAGGGACGGGTTATTAAGATGGAACTAGAGGTTGTAACACACTACCTACTCATTAACCCTCATCACACTGGCATGTCTGAGTGTGTTTGTGCATGTGTGTGTCGGTTACTATGTTAAACACATTAAACCAACTATCCTCATTTATGATTAGGTTACCTAACATTAGACCACTAATGAGTGCGCACACACGCACACACACACGGGTCCTAACACAAAATAAGCTCTACTTAAGTTTTAAGACACTGTTATTTGGCTACTAAACCTGATACTAATCGCAACAACAGCTACTGTTGCGGTTACAATAGCCGGCAGACATTTTCACATTCCTCTGACAAGCACACACACACAAACAGAGGGAGAAAAAGAGGCAGAGGAAAAGTATCCAAATGTTTTACAGCCTCTTAAACTTGTCTGTAATAGCAGTCAGAGCGGCGTCAACACAGCAGTCTCTAGGGTTACTCCAGGCTGCTAAATGGCTTTACTAGCTCCAGTCACTCTGCAGCTCGCACAGAAACACTTAACACTTCCTTACAATCATAAACAACAAACGCTCTCTCCCACTTCTACGTGAACAGACAAATAGGAATGCTAATTAATATAAACATCGGGACTGTGACATAAGACGGAACAATGGCATCAAGAAAATGACAACACACATATAAAGGGGCGTCTGTGTAAATACACAAAAAGATAGGTACGTACACAATTAGCTGACTCATGATTCAGGCTTTGTGCATTTTAAAATGTATGCATGTGACCCCTAGGGACCAAACAGCCAGCATGCATTTATAGTCCTGGGATAAATGGAGCAGAAAAAAAGACATACTCTAATAACACACCAACACCACCAACAAAAGAACAAACAGGAAGCAGAGACAGACTGCAGCAGAGAATTAATAGCACACAGCAGGAAAAGAAACAGTGGAGAAGTATGGAAAGCGTAGCAGTCATTACACTATTTTATATTAGACAGCGCTGTATGTCCGCCAGAGCAGAGCTGTGTTTACTGTGCAATCATAACAGAGTTGAGATGTTAGTGAAAGGTCTATAAATTATCATCCCAACAGCTTAGAGCAGAAATGTGGTGTGTCAGCAAAGACAGGGTCTCTTCTCTTCTCTAAACTCAGAGCTTCACTTCCAACTCTTCCTGGGAATGGGACATTTTTCTTCTTTTACTGACCCTTTTGTCTATTTCTCCAACCAGTGTATTGGACTTGACTTGTCACTGTCTGTCAGATGTGGAAGTTATGTATAGCAGCTGTTGTGCGCTGACTTACATTTTGCTGTATTTTGTCCGTGTTGACATTTTTTACCTTGTCATTTCCTCCTCGCTATCTCTTTTTCCATCTCCTACCATCGCTCAACAGCTTCTCCCATCGCATAGGTTACATTTCTCTTTTTCACCTCTGTGTCATCTATCTCTTCTGCACAGCGTGTCTAAGTATCGCCCCTCTCTTATACAGAGATGATGCAAAAAGATAAAACAATCTGAGGCAGAGCAATCTCTATCATCTCAGTTGGTTTCAACACTTAGTTGCATATCACTCCTGCCTGCAGTTTCTATTTGGTGTGTGTTCAGCGTTGGTGGTGGTGGTGTATGCATGGTGGTTGGGACAGTTGACAGCCACAGTTTCCCCTCCTCTGGCCTGAGGCTGGCTCAGCTCACCAGGTGCTGACACCGCTGTGGCTAAACCTCAACCATCTGAACAAACACAAGGGGGGTGAGCGCACCCACACACACTCTCATTGCACAAAGGGGTACGAAGACACACAGATTGGCCTGTCAGGCAGGTGTTATGTAAGTATAAAACGCAGGTTGTAACTGAAGTGCTTACTATCACTGTAGTAAACAATGTTAGTGTTGAAAGAGACGTGTGAGGTGCATTTGGGCAAATCAGAGCAGAACTGATGCTGTTATCTCTGGGAAAATTAAGAAAAATTAAGAAATAAAAATAAAGTTTACAGATTTTATGGATTATTTCTTATACAT
>OMLM01003398.1:5547-37460 GCA_900302695.1 Helostoma temminkii
AATATCTCAGCAATGTTTCTCAGAGGATGCAGTCAGACTGTTAGTAGTTTATAGATTAATTTCCTTCAAGGTTGTCACTGAAGACACTTGCCAGAGAGGTGGGAAACAGGAAAGGAGTAAAAAAAAAAAAACAGGTTGAAAACTTCACCTTCCCTCATCATAAGCTACTACACCTCTTATTATGGTCTTTCCAGCTATATGCCACTTAAATCACTACACTGGACTTTAAAACAAGTCACCCACCTGTTGCAGTAATTATAAAATTACACAACAGGTTGGGAAAACAGCTGCTGTTGACAGTTAAATGTCATGTAGTTTAAAGTGCAATAAGTTCTTTTTATTATAATTGTGTGTAATAAACTGGTATAATTCTCATAATAAACAAGATGAGAGCATAGATTTTTGATGATGAAGATTTTGATGATAGATTTTTGATTTATGATGAATTAGGGATAATAAAACCAAAAAGTCAAACCTACGTGAACACAGAAACACAGCAGCCTCCAGGATCATTTCAAAAATACAGCAGTACCTTCTGTCAGTTTGGAATGTCACATTGGCATCAAAACTACTGTACCCATGACCCTGTACATCCTGTACAATATGTGTCCACATGCTTTCAAGTTGACACACATCTGTGCAAACATAAACACACGCCCACGCACATCCTCACACAAAGATGACGCAGGATAACACAAATTCTTTTTACCGGGACCTCGCTGAGTTAGTAAAGATTCTTTCTGCACTGATCAATAAAACCAATTCATATATTGAGAAAGGATTAGGTCAAAACAGTACCTCAGAAGCACTTGCTGTAGTCGAATGCCAACCTGCCATTACCAGGAGATTACCTGTAATCTCTTATTACTTAAAACAGGGTGGAGAGGCTTTCATGCGAGGCATCTTAAAAAATCAAACTGTGCTGTCAACCAGGCTTAAGACTGAGTTTATACACCAACTCATATTTGTACAGAAACATGCCTGCATTTGTACCTTGGACTATGTAGTAGGACAGAGCCTGGAACAACCACAGTCGTGGTTTTCAGCTCAGACTTTAGTGTCAACAGAACTGAAAATAATAGCAGTCTCCCGCTGAGGGATCAGTCCATAAAGATCTTATGATCATCAAAGTGTTAAACAGTATTTATGCAAACACGGCACACTGCGTGGGGAAGTTTGCCGCGCAAATCCATGTACATTTATCAGCAGAAGCAAACCGCCAACTGTGCCACAAAAACAGAGACAGAGAACATGTAAAGACAGAACAGTGGTAAAGATGAAAATATCAGTGTGTGAACTACATTACCCTCCACCCCCACCTCTCTCTCTCCTGGATAATTGCTGTTTTGTCTTGACTGCTTGTGCTGTTATTTATTTGCACAGGAACTGAGACAGTTTCCCTCGGGGCGAGAGATGTTTTTCAGCAGTGTTCTGGTTTTGTACAAAAAAAATGACAAAAATGTTGGAATTATTTCCAGCCCACATGACAAAAGAAAAACAAACAAACAAAAAATACAAATAGTTTTTTTAGGAATTTAAATTTCTCTAATAAAAGAACTTGATTGGTATGGTATTGGATGAGTAGCTGCACAGGAGGACAGTGGTTTTTCAGGAAGTGTCCTGTCAATATTTATCTATGCAGCTAAACAATGGCTACTTTTTGGATTGAAGTCTGCTGAATGCAAACACAAAGTGATGCAAGCAAGAATTGGTCACAGCAGCGCTACTTTACATGGTTGGCAAGGTCACATATAACTTTCACTCTACTTTAGTCCCATTAAATTAGAGGACTAAAATGGAAAAGAGAGGGGAGATGAGGAAAGCAGACGAAGGAAAAGAGAATAGGTCAGTCAGATCTGTAAAAAATTATCCAAAAAAGCATTTGGAATTGCTGATATGACAGCAAAAAACTAAAATCTAAACCTGCGAAGCAGAGAAAGTTGGGATGATAGCCTTTTCATGAAGCGGACATTTGTAATATGATATGTTATTTGACAGAAGAAAAGGCGAGTTTCTAAACCTGTTTCAAGTCCTACATTCAGAACACTACAGTTATGTGCCTGCTGAGAAATGAGCCACATCACCTCAACAACCCAGCATGCACCTATGTTTAATGTCTGTCTCAGCGGCCCAGATGTCAATTTCAGCTCCTGCAAAGTGAGTGTACCATTGCGTTGCGTCTGTAAGGTTGGCCCATGGCTGCAAAGGCAAACAGGTGTCTCTGATATGCAGTGCAGGAAATGTGACAGGCGTCTCCCCGGACAAATGGCAGGGGGAGTGAGGATGAACAGGACCGGCACATGAAAGGACGCGAACTACAATACCTTGTCCTCCCATCAGTCCCCCAGTAATTCTCCTCCTCAAAGACCCTGTAATTCAAACATGCAAGTGTGTTTTGGGGAGAAGGAATACTGTACATATGTAAGTGAAATCCATTTCTGCATGTGTAAAATTCTGCATGTGCCTGTATATGCATGTCAGCATATGGAACTAGTTTTCCTAGCCCCATGAGTATGTATATGTATGTGTGTTTGTAAGAACATACAGTATATAAAAAGTAATATCACAGGTCCTTGTCAATCAATATCAGGCCACTAAAAATGCTGTGGTCCATTTGGATGGATTGACTGGGAATATATGGACACTATATACATCCATTATTTAGTTTAATGCATCATGTTAAGTGAAGTATTTTATTTAAAGAAAAATCATAACATCAGGAGAGACTATGTTATAAATTATGTAACTATATAAAAAAAGGCATCTTGCTAGAGGAGTACGTAAACCTGACAAACTTTCCTTATGATCGGCTTAGAAAGATCACATACGTCAGCTAAACCTTGAAGGCATTGTGCAATTACTGCAAAGATATGAAACTACATGGACAGCATTTCTGAAATTGAAGACCATTTTTCTCAAGATGACATTGTGTTTTATAGAAAGTCAGAGTCATGGCAGTGCATGAGGGCTAGCCTCTGTCCTGCTATCTTCTGCAAATTGATGCAGTCTTTCAGCCAAAATTCCTTTCATACAATGTGAAGCAGTTTCATACAAAATGAAACTCCTGGTTGTTGCGGTGGTGGCATGGTGATGCAGTGGTTAGCACTGTCACCTCACAGCACGAAGATCCTGGATTCACTGGTTGGCCGGGTTTCTTTCGTTGTGGCATCTGCATGTTCTTTATGGGTTTTCACTGGATATTCCACTGTCCCAAGACATGCATTTAGGTTAACTGGTGCCTCTAGATTGTCCATACAGGTATTGGTGCCTGTAGCTGTCCGTCTATTGTATGTCAGCCCTATGATATACTGGTGAGCTATCATGGGTGTACCCTGCCTCTTGTCCAGTGATACGTGCAATTGACTCCAGCACCCCTAAGATCCTTGAGAGGAAAAAGTCAAGGATTTCTAGTAACCGGGTTTTTTAAGTGCATGTAAATTAGTTCCCCAATCAGGTTTCTCTTGTGCATAGTGCAGTCTATGTAAGCACAGAAAACAAACAGATCTCTCATATAACCAATAATAACCACAGCAGAGAAGTCAGTGTATTTTGATTTGTTTTTTAGCTTGTACCTAAAGAGAGGATGTGATGTTAAAGAAATTTGTTTCCTTACATGTTCTTTGTGTGACTGAACTGCATTGTTAGTGAGTTTTATTCAAAGCTGTAGAGTGTGTGAATTCCCTGGTGATGGAGTGCTAGCATCACGCTAGCTAGTAAATAGCTAAGAAAGATCAAGATTTTTAGCCATGCCCAGAAGCTGTCAAATTTTCCAGAGGTTAATATTTTTGACATGTTATTGGGGCTTATTGGCTTGACCAGTGGTTTTCCTCGGCCCTAACTATGTGACCTTATTGTATTAGGGTCCAACTTCTGCCTTCTGGTTTACTTAGCTTCCAGCTAAGCCAAGATTGGTAGTCTGCAATTTATGTTTGCAACCAGATGATCTAGTCATAGGCTGGCCCATTGCTAAACAACACAGTCTTCTGTTTTATGCACAATACATGACATGTGGCCATAAGGGCTTGGAGTTTAGCTGCAGTTGCCTGACCATTATCGTATTTCTTCTGTCAGACTTAAATCAATCTGATAAGAGATTTCAGCTGACACTGATCTGATAAGACTTGTATATATATGCTCAAAGCATTTCATCAGAATAGTTCTTTTTTAAATGCACACAGTGCTTCCAACCTCAGGAAAGTGTTTAATCTGCCACAAATGTAGCCGAAGTAATGTTCTTCCAACGATGACAAAATTCAGTTCATTCAATAGAAGAAGATGACCGACATCCATTGTGTCATTGTAACATTTGCATTTCTACTTTTCTTTCTTATTAAGCAGCAATCTAATAAACACTTCTAATGCATTTGTTTAACAGGACAGTGAAAAGACACTTTTACAAGTCATCAAGAATGGAAAAACCTTTAAAGAAAAGAAACCTGGCACATGATCTAATGTTCCTCCATGTGGGGCAAACATGTGCATAAAGAATATATTTATTCTAACAGGCCAAAATGTTTACATGGTTACATTTTTTCAGTTGATCAGATTATCAAAGGTTTAAACTAACCCTCCCATTTAGATGAAAACATGTTCCCATTTAGATGGTAACATGATGCATATTTATTCTGAGGGGGTCTGCGTAAATACAGCTTTTGATGTGTGCTGAACACCAAAAGTAATGTAAGAAATAATATTTGTCAAGGTACTTGCACAACACTGTAACACTCACAATGTATAGTGAAATTAATTTGGGTCATTGAAGCCAGTATATGATTCACTGACATTAAACTGCTACATTTAACTAAATGTAGTACCTTTAGTATTTAGTACAGTAAAGAACACACCAGGCAATACATGAAGAAACCCAATCCATGTTTAAATACTATATTCAACATATCAGAGGTTGCGCCACATATAATTGCCAAACAATGCATAAATCACACAGGGTTAAAATTTGGTGATCTTCATTAATAGTGAACCACTGAGTTGGGCTTGTTTAGGTTTCCTGCATGATTTATCATAATAACAGCTGCTTGGGTTAATGGTTTCAACTGAATTATCAGTTATATCATTTTGCCACACCTCTGTTGACAGTCAAGTCTCACTGGAACCATTTTTCAATTAGGTGATTAATTTCACTGAACTGACAAATTAGTACCTCCTGTGAAGAGCAGAATTTGTAGCACTTAAAAACTTAAAAACTATGCTTTATTTCACAGTTAATCAGATCTTGATGAACGTATCGCACTAGCTATTTGTTATGCAGTGAGGCAGAGAGTGAGAGAAAAAGGAAAAGTTGACTGTTCCACTGTAAATATGGATTGCAGGTCTTATTTTTCATGATGGTGGTTAAGTTAGTGTTTGGCGTCTGAGAGGGACCACCTGGACCAGAGGTTCGTAACTAGAGAATAGGTTTTCAACTCTGCACACAACTAGTGTTTCAAATCTCATAACTCTCACACGCACTGAGCCAAGATATCAAAGCAGTAATAACTCATATGTAAAAAGTGAGATGAGAACTTCCACATGGCCCTAGGGCTTGGCAACAAACTGCTTGTTCACTTTTACAGAGAGCTGAAGGAGATTGGGGATTGAATCAGTGTCAACCCTTCTATCTGACCAAAATTTGGATTTCCAGTAGACAAAATGTAGACAATGCATTAGCACATTTTAGACAGACTTATTATCAGAACATGTCAGAGTACAACATATAAGCAGTACAATATAAGCAGTACATGCATAAGAATGTTGATGCAATCAAGGAGTTTAAAATCACTTTGGCACTGCTTCCGTAAACAACAAAAACTGATGCATTTAACGGAAAATGCCCTGCAAGACACCCAAGACTTCAGGTGTTAAAATAAGTCAGCATATTTGAGTGTTTTATGACTGTAATTTATTTCCTTCACACCTAAGATTATAGTATAAAAAACTCTGCGTCCTTTTTTTTCCTCTACCATGTAGAGAGTACGATAGTTTATCAAGCAGACAAGTGAAAACACAGCAAAGTGTGTGTTTCTTCACAATGCCTGAAGCTTTTAGTCTGACCTTCTCCCCTCTCACCTTCTCCCTCTCTCTTCTCTGCCCTGGGGCACCGATGGGTGGGCCTTAAGAAGAAGTGAGGGGGCCCCTGGCATCACCCTTACATAGACTTAAAAAAAGAAACAAAAATCTTAAAGGACGATGACTGGCCTTGACGTTGTTGAGACAGTGCTTGGGTGAGGAGAAATTAGGTAAATATCAGTGGCGGTGGTCTCACATAGCCCATTAGTCAATGTCTGCTGCTCAGTGTCTGAGCATCAGCACAGAGCAGCCGCAGGGTTTTGCACCACCACCACTGTCCTCCTGGAGAATTGTACCCAGGTGAAAATAAAGCAACCCGAGCTGGGCATAAATCACTAGGAACATTTGTTACCTCAGGTAATTGTACTTCATTCATCTTCAGGCCTTTTTCCATTTGTCAGCTCCCAGAGCAGCTGAACAGGTCTAGGTTTAGGGTTAGCCTGACTGTGTCTAACCAGAGAAAAATCACCCACAATGCAGAAGTGTTATACTACACTGAGCTACTATTGAAATTTCTTTACACATTAAATAGCAGATCAGAAATGTTAATCTGTGATGTACTTTATTGTAGTTTTTGTAATGATATAACCACATAAATAGCATAATTAACTAATATACAGTAAGTTAGACATATGAACACATATTCAAAGAAAAAAGCCTCGGGATATACACTGTGATAACAGACCATCATATATTGAGTACAGAAAAGAGGATTAGGTTACTCCCTGTAAAGTGGAAACATTATTTCACTTATTTAAAGACCATTATGTAACTGTGTTGTTTTCTTAAGACAGACAGTCTGCAGCAGTGCTTTAAGATAAATGATCATACATCATAATACCAATGCTACCTGCTACCTATGCTTATGTTGAGCAGACTTGATGTTCACCACATTAACCTTCTTAGTTATGGTATTTTAGCATGCTAACATTTGCTGTTTAGCATAAAGTGCAAAGTGTTTTATATGTGCAGGTATTCATCATAAAGCAGCTGGAACTAAAAGTGTGAAACTATTTGTCCTTAAAACCCCACTGCTAGAATGGCTAAAATTGATAGAACAAAGTTAAAAAGGTAAAGATTAATTAGGAATGCTGAATGCTTTCAAAAAAATATCTAAATCAATTAACTGAATTCCTGCTCCTTTAAGCTCCATAATTAATCCTCCAAAGACATAAGCATCATCTCTTTTTCTCCTAACAATTAGAGCTTAACACACAGAGAACAACATACTGCAATAACGTGACTAGCTATGCTGGCTACAAAATAAGTTAAATCAATTTGTGGTTGAAACAAAAATACACCCTAAAGCACCGCAAAACAGCCAGAGTACAAGTTGTGTATTGTAATCCGCTCTTTAGGAAGGCATCTATTAACACCAATTGTAACCTCTCTGCCTTGGAACCTGTCTCCAGCTGTTAGCACCCTGCCACCTCCATTCACCTTAGACACACGTCTTTAACACACCGTTGTCTGGAACACACACCCACTTTTACGCAAACACATCCAGCACCGGCAGCACTCTACTTAACAAAAGGCAATCTTGGATCTGATAGCATCTCTCAGGGCTGTTTTCTTCTTAAAGCCCTACTGCATCTGTATTTAAGAAGATGTAGCACAGCAGGCTAATAAAATGTAAAGGAAAGAAGGAGTATAGAGAGAAAAAACTGTAAAAAACATGATTTAGCATTGATGATTTCATTTATAAACATCTCTGAAACCAAACTAAATCCTTACTTCTAACACTATGCGTTAAAAAGACTGGGGTGCAGCAATGGTTCTGAGCTATCAAGGTTTTAAGACGGTGCTTAGCCTTGCACCTCCTCTTACTGCAGTCTGCCTTGACCACCGTACCCATCCATCAACTTCAAAGCTCAGTTTGCCAAAGAACAATAACAACATTGCATTGAACAACCTAGTTCCTACATTTCCCACAATGCCACTCAGTAGCATTGTTTGCTAGACCCTGCGTGGCTTGGCTTGGCTTGGCCCACATTTTTCACATTCCAAGCTGCTGGTTTCTATAGTTGCGGTTTTATGTTAAAAATGTGTAGATGAGACAACCCCTATGACATCATCATGGTCACTTTCTGTGATCCCTCAAAGCCACAGATGTTATACAAGTCTTTTCAGATGCTTAGTCTTTTCCTGCCAGAATATTAAACTTTGGGTGCGGTGGCATGCTTCTCCACAGCTCAATGCAATCATAAGATGTATGATTGCATATATCATATATATTGTGTCAATTAGCTCATATATTTAGCTTATTGACACAATGCTACAACCAGAGTTAGAAAAGAGAGGAAGTGTTATTGAGAGACAAAAAGAAGTCACTACAAAGAGGGGGAGATACATTCAAAGAGGGCTTTCAGCTTCTCTAAGGATCAGGTCCACGAGTGGCTGGGTGGCTGCTGCTGACAGGTGAGGATGTCGTTTATCAACAGGTGTTAGGAAGCCAATGAAGATATGAGGACAGATAGCACAGGCAGGCGGTACAAACAGGCCCAAAAGAGAGTGAGAAAGCTGCAAAGAAACCACAGACAAGGTGTGTGCAACCACAGACACATTCTGAGTCTGCAAACACCCTTTCACCACTTCCAGTCACACCAACCACCCACCTTCCCTCCCTCCTGCCCCGCACACTTATCTCACCCATATCTGAAAGACGCGGATGCTCCAAGGAGCTACACATTGCCAACTCCAGCATAATTAGTGCAGATGTGCAGCCAGCCATTGCCCAAGCTCACTTACACAGGTTTAGTCTCAAAACAAACAAGCAGCGATCTAGGACAAACAGTGCAAATGCCCTCGAGTCAACCCAGACTCTTATCAGGAACTCCTCATACGCTGTGCATGGATGTCCATCGCTGGGTTACATCAACTAAATACAGAAACACTCGTACAAAATGCACAGATGCAACATGTGCGAAATGCAAGCACACCTATGATGTATGATGATGGATGATGGATTGCATCTGGAAAGAAAAATAACACAGTCATAAAGAAAATATTTGACATTTATAATGTATAAGCTAAACAAAACTACACCTGTGATGGAGATGATCCATGAAGAGTTTTTGTAGAAACACAAAAAAATGATATGCAGAGGATTACACACAAAATATGAAAGACAATGTGCAATATACCATGATAAACATGATGGACTGTATTACAAAAAACAGGATGGATGGCTCAGGACAGAGAACAAAGCTTCCTGTCTGCTATGCCAGATGGGCACCTTCACTGTTGTGAAACATCTAAAATGGCTTCAGTTCAGACAACAGGCGCAACCACAATATCTGTCCCAAGGGAAACAAGGCTATCTCTAAACGTTCAGGTAGCAGAGGGGGGAATGCCAAGGGTCAACATCCTGCTTCTAAACCTGGTAGAGGAAACTAATCCTGGGTCAAAGAGAGCCAGTGTGTTGAGTGAAACTTCACATGGGGACGGGGTATTCAAAGTATACTCTCCGCTCTCTTACTCCACCATCTTCATTAAAACCATGCACCTGGGCCTAGAACTGATCCATGGGGAACCCCCTCATGGCCACCGCCAGTCAGGCCCTTAAATCTGTCCCCAGCCCCTTATTCATTCCCCACTTATCCCTCCTTCCTCCCTTATTCTAACCTCTCTGCCATTCTGGGTCAAGATCAGAGCCACATTACTGAGCCAATGTGGACAGGAAAAGGATGAGATAGGATTAGTGAGATAACAGAAGGGCAAAGTTTGGTTTTGTCTCTCAGGAAAAAAAAACTCAGAAAAATGATCACCATGGTCTCTGCTTGTTACGCACACAATTAATAATGGGTTGTAATCAGAGATATTTTTCAGCGCTTCTCCTGGGTTTCAGAAGCCCGGTTGCCAGTTGTCATCCGGTGTTGAGAGGGCAACACAGGCCGAGTCCCAGCTAACACTTGATGAAAAGCCTTCATTCATCTGTACACACATACACATACGTGATTGCATGCTCACATTTACTCAGTGTGAGAATTTACTCAAATTCTCAAGACATTTTTAAACATACATAACATACATTTTAACCCCATACAAGCTTTTTTTAATGAAATATAGAAATTTGGGGATTATGATTCGCTTATATGATGTATATTTTTAAAAAATTGTCTTTTGTGCTTAATGTAGCTTCTTTTGCTTTTATAGGATACAATCAGCTAATGTTGGACATCTTTAGTAAAGTAGGTAAAGCAAAATTGTGTAATCACACAAACATTTGTTTAAATTGTTGTCTGCGTGCCAGCACCCATAACTAATGCCCGTAGACAGTAGTGTCATCTGATAATACTGCACTCTTGATATAAGTTTCAACTACATGTGAAACTTAAATGTGTCTGAGGTGTGAGTGTTTATTGTGAAGCATAACTTAAAGTTATTTGTGCTATGAGGTGAACGTTATTTAACTGCCATTCCAGTAGGTTTGTCTGCAGGCTCATGCCATATGTCCTGCCAAGAGTGTGTTTACACCAAGAGCCATTCCCACTGAGTAACTATGTGCAGCCGGCCAGGCCAGCAGTGGCGTCACGCTGCTGCTCCAGTCCCTGCCCGGTCTGATTCTGTGTTATTGTTTCTAGTAGCATTACCACGCTTAAGTGCGACAACATAATTTGTAACAATAAGAACAAATTAGCTTGATGCCATGTGTGTACAACATATACTTATAGCTCTGCAAGAGGAAAGAGAGAAACACAAACCACACGCACAGGAACGAGTCTTCACCCAAAACGCATGCGAGCACGACGTCTCACTACAGTTTGTCTCCCAAACACAAGCAGGGCTCAGATTTCAAGTCTTGTGGTCTCCTAAATATATATCGAAGTACACATCAGGCTGCATGTCACTACTGTTTACAGGAAAGTAATTTATGGGGCTTTTTGGAGAGAAGAAGGAAGGGTGATATGGTTTGAATGAGTTTCAGAGAGAGAAACTGAGAGGAGGTCAGGCTAACGTGGCCATTAAATAATCACCAGAAAATTCATTAATGGGGATTATTTATCCAAGAAAAAAAACAGAGAAGTTACAGTAATTCATGTCTATTCTGACATACAATTACATCAAAGACCCATTAGTGAATTAGTATACACAGTTAAGCCCTTTTGTCTTGTGGTTTTCTGGAAGTGGAAATTCAGCTTAATGCTTGTGCAAATGCCAGACATAACTGCATAGGAGTAAGATAAACATAGTTTGCATGTTGTCAAATAAAGCAAATGTACCTGACTGTGGAAGACGTATGTACCTCTATAGTCTTCATATGTCAGGCTCTTTGTGTTACATTTTATAAAAACTAGTCTGACTGGTAAGTTTCCTTTTTATTTTTACTAAATGCATCTATCAATCCATATGTGCGTAGGAAGATTGTAAGCTTGCTTATACAGTACATGGCCATAGCACACGTCCACACTTCACAGGACCATAACTGTGTATTCTCAAAACACTGAAGTCTGCCATCATAGAGGTATGGTGGCGTATTGTCAGTAAAGATAAAGAGCGAGATAAGACCTCTCACACAGGAAAAAGAAAAGGAATCAACTCTCAGTTTAACAGATATGAGGGCATGTAGCTTTCCACATTTGACGATGATTAATTGGAATCACAGTATTTTGAAATACATACTTTTGATACAAAAATAGATTTTGAAGGGGGAGAAATAGTGTTAATTAATGATCTGCACACTGGAAATCTGTTCTGATACAACTATGAGGGCCGTTAGACTGTTGACCATGTGTTTTGAATGGTAGAAAAATAAACCCTTCTGCTGTAGCCAAAACATCAGTTCTGCCTCTCATGCGCTAAAGTTAAAGCCCTGTGTAGCCTATGAATATTTGATAAAAACATGCTTTGCAACAATGTCCTGATATTTAACATGTAGAACATACAGCATGCTGCAACATGTTAAGCTAGCGAAGTTAGGCCTAGCTTTCATACCAAAAGTAGAAGCTAATTAGCTTAGCTTGCTACAATTGGGCTCACTCATAGGTAGGTAACAGATTTTGGAGCCAGGCACTGTGGTTGCTCTCCATAAACTGCAAGACCTCAGGGCATGACAGGAAACGCCTGGCTCTCACTTGATCTAAGATCTGATTTGTTCAGCTTTTAGTACAGATCGTATTCTTTGTATTTATGTGCGAAATAAACATCATGATTTTAGTCACCGATTTTTTCGTTGAAGATAAAATACCATTTCACAGTTCTTTCATCCCTAGCAGTCTAAATTCCTGACAGATCTATAGTCAAAATTTAAGACTTGTCTTACTTTTCTCCCCCGATGTATTTTGACTTGTTAGAAACTGTTCGTTTTCTTTGCAGCTTTTTGTCTTTGTCCTCACTGACCCCGCATGCACTCGTCTGTTTTCCAGGTGAGGTACTAGTTCATTTTGAACAAGCCTGCTCTCTAATATGTTGATGGCTCGTACATATTTGCAAATTCTGTATGCTTTTTATTTGCTCTCTTTCTGACTCAGACTGTAACCATGATGAAAATATTGCTCTGTATATTTTCCTGTTAAAACTAGCACCACATGTCAGTGTGTTACTAGGAAACATGTTGCCACCAGTGCCATCAGGACAAATTTCATTGTATTTATTGTACTTGGCGATTGATGCAATTTTGATTCTGATAATGAATTTGATGGGAGTCAAACTGTGAGCTGAACAATATAAGCCACATGTGCTTTACTGCAGTTACAAGCCACATGAAACAAAAGGAGGTGGGGGTAAGAGGAGGATCGGGGCACCAATTCAATCCAGATATGTCCAAATTCAAACACTCAGCAGAAGGTGGCCTGGGCTCAAACACCAAACGACCACCCCAAAGTCCCCCTGTGTTCTCAACAAAGACAAATGGGCCATGGGGTTTGGTGGCATCACAGAAAAATAGCTCTGGTTACGGTGACATACGGAATAGCTCAGTCTTACTCTGGCTGGTGTTTGAGCTTTTACAGTTAAGATGCACACCGCCTACTTCCAAGTATGTAAGGAATTTCAATAAAGAAGAAAGTAATGTGGAGGAAAAAGAAAAATGGAAATTTAGAAAAATAATCTATAATGCTTTCTGTGCTTCGGCAAAGCAAGTATTGTTTTGTTTTTTTTTTTGGAGGGTGAGAGAGAATGGGTGGGAGTGTAGTGTTTATTGGTTTCTGCCAAACCAGAGAAGCAAACACAAGCAGAGTGAAACCTGATCAACTGGCACTGTGCCTGGACCAGCGGCAGGGCACTGCAGCGTCAGGGGAAAAACATTGACAAACAAGCAAAGGACCAAGTCTCCAAATAATCACAAGATAAGCAGTGCTGATAAAAACAATTCCAAACACATCACTGAACTTAGGGCAAAACCAAAAATGTCTCAGCATGTTTTATTGAACAGACAAAGAACAGGAGCGTTGTGAATGTTTATGTTTGATCAAGGATGACTCTAAAGCATCACCAAAGATGTGAGGAAGTTTTCCAATTGAAGTTTACTAATTCCATCCCTTGATCCTGTCCCACTCTGCTCCTCCGCCACCCCCACATGCACGCACACACACAGACACTATCTGGCCCAGCAGGAAAATCCCTCTGTGGCCAGGCATTTCTTTTTAACTTGATATGCTTGTGAATCACCCCCAGTGCTGCTCCACTAATGAACACAGAGCCCACAGACAGAGCTGTCCATGCCCTGCTACGCTCCCTGATCGCACTGGAAAACAGGATCCAGCTGCCCAGCACCCTGTCATTATAAAGAAAAAAAACTCCCTGAACACCCTCTACTTGCCCCTCGACCCGTCTCATCCCCTGACCACATCTTATGCTCACCCATCATCCCTCCTGCTGCTAACCTTGGTCTGGACTTAACCTCAGTAACCTGCCTTCATTTTCAACCATGCCACAGCTGTGGCAATAACCTGCGTTTCACATTATTCATTTCTTGGTTTTGATCACTTGTCTTTATGTTAAGCAGTCCCTCTTCCTTCAGCATAACCAAATACTCGTCCTGCACCTGAAATTCTTGCTCTGCAGTTGTTGAGTAATCTTGGCAGTATGGGCTTTCAAGCTTATTGTATCGTTGCTGTGGATGAGATCATCGCCTTAACTGCATTTTGCTTACGTGCAGTGTCTGACTTCTGTTTTAAGCCTACACAGCTACTGATTGTTGTTTTTATTTTTGTTTATGCAATATGACTACATACTATATTGAAAGCGACAGTCTTGGATCTGTATCTGTGCCAGACAGCAATATAAATATAAATGTCATGTGTGAGATGGAGGAAAAAGAGAAAGAGGTTGATGTGAAATTCCTATCTGATAAACTCATCAAAGTGGTGCATTTGTGGTGTGTGAATCTTGGCAGCAGGATGGCATTGGAAACACCATATCACACACACACACACAAAGAAGGGAGCATGCAAACACACAGACAAAGCCACATACATACACACCCAGCTGATACCAGCATAAGGGTAGAGAGAAGCCATGTCTAATATGCTGAGTGAAAAGTAAACACAGCACGGTGGCATCGGGGCTTCCCGCTTAATGACAAAACATCTGATTCAAAACAAGCCCATGGCCAGGAGGCTTCCAGGAGTCTGGGGTGGGGCTGGGAGAATGAGGCTGAATGGCCATAAAACACACAAGTGTACTCTGTACTGCCATAGACACACACTCAACAGGAACATGAGTAGACGTAATTGCTCCGTTGTTGCTCTGTTTTTAGCACTTTTTAAAGAAGTGTGACAAAATCATATACAGGGGGAATTGGCTAATTATAGAACTAAATGCACACGATTATGACGTGGTATACATTTGTGTAGTTCTGTAAAACAAACCGAAGGCACGGCTCACTAGCGTTTTCAGGTGCTCTCAACCAAATCGCTGTGTCTTCATCAGCTTCATTTTCTTTAACAAGTGGAATTTGCTCTGTTGTCGTGGAGATGATTCTGTTGACATACAAGCTCAGAAGCAGTTATGACTTCATCCACAGCGCATATATCACTTCTCGCACGTGTTGACTTAAAGTTAAGCATGAAAACCTTGTGATCCAGTTGAAAGTTCTGGACAAAGCTAGTAAGTGGGCCATGAGTTGGGATAGCTTTGTCAAATTATTTCCATTGCAAACAATGAGCAGAAGGAGCGCAGAATTTGTGCAGCAGAAATACATTCTATTTGTTATCTCGTCAATCATATTACAACACCTTAGAGGGACATGAAACCAGTGAACAGAGCACCCCAACAATACAGACTGACACAAAAGCTACAGGGTAGTAACAGTAGTAACATTACGAATCTAGTCTATATGCACAATATTATTTATTTACACCTTAAAGCTACAGTATGCTACAGTACTAGATATAGTATGCTCCAAAACATAAATTAATGTGGAGAGCTGCTGTCGAGGCCTCCTGTAACACAGACTCAGTCTGCAGTGCAGAGATATTTGCTTCCAAAAGTAGCGAGGCTAATCCTTCTAGCCAGTCAGAAAATTTCTATCATTTCTTTTAATTAGTAGGTTTTGGAACATTTTCATTTATTCAATTATCATAACAACAACTATTTGAAGGTCAGCAGATCGTGACATGTAGCAGCGCAGGAAGAGGGAGGGCTACAGAGCAGATTGGTCCTGAGTCTCATGCTATCACTGACTTAAGTTCCACATTATAGCTTTAAATCAATACATGAATAATGTGAATCACCCATCAGCTCCACTAATGAACACAGAGCCCACAGACAAAGCTGTCCATGCCCTGCTGCGCTCCCCGATCGCACTGGAAAACAGGATCCAGCTATAGAGTGAATATTTGAGCTACTGTTTTCTTTAACTGACCCACCAAGAATGTGTACCAGACTAGAAGCAGTGTTCTTTGTCTGTGCAGGGATATCCTCTCAGTTCTGTTTGTTAATTGTCAGGAGCAAACACCTTGATGCTCTTCATTATTTTGACAATGAGCCTATGTGTGTGTGTGCGTGTGTGCGTGTGTGCATGTGGCTGAGTGGCATTTAACAGACTCCCCTGCTGGCTGTGTTGTAGACACAATAAAGGAACCATCAAACGTGGTAGAGGGGGGTCTGACTTCTTCTCCACCCACACACAGAGCAACTCTCTGCTGCAGTCTGTCTTGTGGTCTGAAAAGTTTCACAAATCATGTTAACAAATATCCCAGCCTGAGCATCCTGTGGTTTTTCACTCCCGAGTACAAGGAGTTGTATGTGTTTGTTGTGGCCACGATGATTCAGGACGATCCTGGAGGATTCCAGGAGCATGTGAAAAATATTTGTAGCCATAAAGAAAGGGCAATTGGTATTAATAGTGTGGCGTGCGGTAGAGGCCATGGGAAGTGTGTGTGAGTGTGTGGGAGTGAGGAGTGTGCTCGTTCTGGGTCATCCAGACACACTTGTTTCCCAGTAGGATGGATCTGATGGGGGCCACAGGGCAAGGAGCAGACAGATTCATCAGAGTCATCAGCTAACGGTGTCCGGTATCCCAGGATGCAGTGCTATAGCTGCCAGGTCTGCAGTGGCAGCCATGATGGGCTCCAGGTGGACACGTAGCTTCAGATACAGGACTGTTATGTAGTATGCTATGTACTGAAATACAGTTCATTAGTAACTGAATCTCAACTCTGTCACCAGTTTTGTCAAAGCTACTGCTGGTTCAAAGTGGACAATATTTTATTTTGACTGCACTTATGTATTTCCCAATCTTCATATGAAATATAATCCAATGTAATGATGTTTGATCTTAGTATCTAATAGACAGTATGTGACGCTTAGCTTTATAGGCCGATTTTGCTCCTTATCATTCAGCAAACACACACTAAACAGCTGGAATTCATCCTATGATTCTGCACACAATAGCCACATGCATTATATCACCACACAAATAGTATTAAATCTGTAACTGCTTAGCACACAGTTTCCCCTTAACTAGCCTTAGGCTTAAGAAGCTTTCCCACACTCTGTGACACATTATTTAGAGTGTTCCAAAAAATCTGTCACATAAAATTGATAGCTATTCTAGTGTGTGTAAGTCCTAATAGATAAAATGGCTTATAGTATTACTCAGAAACAAAGAGACAAAAAAGAGAGACAAATAACCTAATATTACAACAAAAGTTCTTAATTACGAGGATTATTGATTGTGAAAATAATGGTGTGGAGCTGATGTTTGGAGCAGAGTGGACCCAAACCCCTAGCTGGATTGTAAAGCTACTAAATAAACCTTGACTTGACCCATGTGAGCCTGTGACAGAAAACACAATGGCAATTTTGATCCCATTATAGCCACTTCACTTCACCACGCTGATAACACCCAAATGCCTGCTGGTAATCAGCAGAAATGACTAAGTGAACTAATTAAAAACAAAAAAATGTTTTTTTAAGTCCTCTGCATTAATTTTTGTTTTTCCAAGTGTTAACTTATCAGCTTAGGTTAATATACACATAAACACATGAGCCACTTGTTAGTCTATCTGCAGTACTGGAATTTTTCTTAGACCTTTATCACAAATATAAAAAATAACCTTTCGCAGAACTTGTTCATAGTACATTTTTGTCCTCTCTTTCAGCCCAGGATTCCTTGTTAAATCCGGAAATTTGTGACAAGTTTGATTTAAGGCTGTTTGGACTGAAACAGCAGAAGCTCTTCTTAGCAATCAATCAAATCAAACTGAAAGCTGTTATTTTTCTAACCTGACATACATCACAAAGGTATGAAGGCAAACCTATAAATATACCATTTCATTTACCTCATAGACTTACATAAATTCATGAAACAAGGCACAAACATGGCTGTTTTTATTTTTCACAGTTTCTCTGCCTTTATGTCTAAAGTAGTATTCCCAGCACAGGTAGATAATAAAATAATTAATGTACAAATGTGTAATCAATACACAATGATGTGTATGACATCACTGGGTAACAAAACAAGTATGATCTTTAAAGCTGATATTTACTCTGACAGCACAGTCAAATCGTAGAAATGTGGTGGCAAAATTGACTTTAACTCAAACTGAATTGATACTTGGCATGTAGCATATAGTCAAGCCTACGCCGGATTGCACACAACATGCGACAGGGTGACAGGTCACCTTTCAACACAACAATGAAGCATAGAGCTATGACAATGCTGGATTAGCTTTAGGACAACTGTCTGACTGTACAAGCACAAAGACCTGAAGATGGAAATCCCAGTATGTAAAGATTGTAGAGACTTTACCCAAGAAGACTCAATCCTGTTACTGCTTCCATAGAGGTTTATACCAACTACTAAATTAAGGGTCTGAGTTTTTTGTAAATGAGACATTTTAATTTCAAATACTTTTCATTATGGCTTTGATATTATGATATTCTGTTTCATCAACACCTGATTTTAATGTTGTGGTGGACAGGGATCAGCATGGGAAGACCTAAACTTTATGTTTTACTCATTGACAGGACTGAAACTGAATTAGGATTAACTATAACATCAGGCCAACTTTAATGGCAATCAGATGTTTTTTTCTTAACATTCCCTTGGTCCAGGCCAAAAAGTTGAACTTTGAAATGACTCTACCACCAGGAGGCAGTAGTCTAAATTAATTTTTTTTTTAAAACGGTAAAGCAGAAGGAGGACTGCAAATACACAAGTCATAAACAAATTAGAATTTGCTTCTAGGGTATTTTTGCACCACTCAGTGAAAGATAACTTCATACCTACATCTAAGCATTTGCTTGTAGCCTAGCCCAGTGGTGTGTCAGTATTTTAATATGTTGAACGGTTTGAAAAGCCGTTGACAGAAGTCTGACTAGGTCCAATAGTGAAAACTAGTCCAAAACTATGCAGACACACAATCGCAGACAGCCCAACATTGGCCAACAGCCAACCATCAGCATGGTGTGTCACAGCTCTAAAAGAAAACCTTTAACAATCAAACCATGAATACAAAAATGGTGTATGTAAATGTAATGCATTTACAATTCAGACATCAATTTCAGACAAAGCAATCACATAAACTGATAAAATACAAAAAAGTTGTTTTTTTTTTTTAAATCTAGCTGGAGTGTTGTGAAGAATATAGCACTGATGTCGGGGGTAGGCTAAGGACCCAGTAAGCAGTCGGACCAGGTTAGTGAGGTTGGTAAGATTTTTATTATTAATAAAGGCAGTTGACACGATGCAGCAGATGACTGGGAACCGCAGGAATAGAAAAATAATCAGCAGCAAGACCTCCCCATAAATTACTGTTCATTAGAAGTGAAGTGAGTCTGTCTTTTGTGTGTGTGTGTGTGTGTGTGTGTGTGTGTGTGTGTGTGTGTGTGTGTGTGTGTGTGTGTGTGTGTGTGTGTGTGTGTGTGTGTACTAACAGTAGACTGCAGCCTGGCTCATTATCTGCAAACTGGTCTGTTATTATTGGAAACCAAGAGTTCTGCTGACCACAGATAATTGGTTGAATGTGTTGGATACTGCAGGTCAGGAGTGTTTTGTGGTAGGCAGTTCCACTTCACAGTTGAAGAGCTTTGAGTTGATAAAAATGTTGATGTGCTCATTTATGTCACTATAAATCAATATTGCACATTTATAGCTAGCTTTGTGAGCTGCGCTCTGGTTGCTCCAGGCTTTACCGCTCAGGTCGCACATATTGGCATTTTCTACAGCAGGAAATGAACAACCTATAACCTGAAGCGTATTTGTGATAAAAAGACGATAGTGAAGCTGATCAGGGAAACCTCTGAACCCTACCTCCACCTGAGTCTTCATGTGTAGACAGGGCCAATTAGGCATTTGGTCCAGCACTGGTAACTTGTTGTAGTTTAATTAAATTGAATGCAGATTTCAGATTTACAGTTAAATCTCAGGAAAACAAAGTAGCCCGTGCGTTTGTGATGTTTTGTTACTGTATTTTGGGAATTAATAGTGTTTAGGTGAACCTACTACAAGTATTTGTTTAGAGGGTTGTCAAAATTCAAATAAAAATGGAATAAAACATGTTCTTGCTTCTCCCTGGAGGAGGACAGAACAGTTTTTATATTTCTTTACAACCATATAGCAGTCTCAGTGTTACGTAGTCGTGACATATCATAAACAGCACAGCATCTCATATTGTCTTTGTAGTGTAATCTAAATTGATAACAGAAGGTTAGTTTCACACATGGCTTTAACCAACAGTGGCAGGAGAGCGTGTTGATCAGCAGCAGCAGACCACTGTTAGCAGGTTAGCCAACAGTATCAAGGTTAATGAGGCTTTATTGACACCAGATGCTTTCTATGAGGAGAAGGCACGTTGCCAATATCAGGCACGCTAAGGGCTGCTATGCCAGCTGTTACACCAGCACTACTACCTGTGTATAAACTCTGCAGAGTGTTAGTGATGGCACCGATGTGTAAGCACTCTGAGGAACACTGATGTACAGCACCTCGGCTTTCCCATTGCCCCATAATGTGTGTTGAGCAGCTTGACGACCATGATTGAAAATAATTTCCAACCACAGAAAAAACTACCTCACCCACCTAAAAAGTCATCAGAGAAGACTTTCAGAGAGTAACAGTTACATCTGAACCTATGCATCCTTCAACCTCACTGTAGGTTGTCAGTGAGAACAATAGAAAGTACAAAAGGTAGTGCACATATATGATTCCTCTGCAAATGTGTCAGATACTACATTTTCTAGAAGGCTTTGCCACCATGGTGATCAGAGAGAGATTTCAAGCCAAAAATGATGTTAAGACAAGCACGAAAAGGGATTAGAGGGAATGAATCCCTATAAACTGCAAAAATGTTTCCTCACTAAATAAACAAGATTCCAAAATAGCTCGAAATTGTGCTAACAGTGATATGAAAAATACAATCATTTCTGAACAGCACATTCAAAGGTGCAATCAATAGATTACTGAGAGGACTTAAACAGGGATATTGGATTACAGTTCATGTGTTTTAAACACAGATGACTCCAGAAATGCCCCCATCTAACTGAATCTTTTGACCTGCATATTGATTAAATAAATGTTGCAGCTGTGTGTTATTATAGTGGGAAGCTCCACTGACAATACTTTTCTCCACCAGGGAAAGAAACTGCCTGCAAACATTGATGAGAATGCAGAGGAGGGAGACGTGTCAGACGAGGATAGCGCTGATGAGATGGAAGACGACTGCAAGCTGATGAATGGAGATGTACGTTCCCTGTTTAGTCCATCTCTTCTTTCTGAAATGTGAATTGTGCACCTATTTCCTCTAAAGGAAATGATGGAGTGCTCTGCTCACCCGCCGCGTCTCTGCTCCTTGCGTTGATCTCCTGTATTACTATCGCTGCTGCTGTTTTTGTCGTTCTTTCTGTGCGGGTGTTTTGTTCTCATTTCCTGCTCTTCTCTCCTTCTGTTTGTCCCTTCTCCTCTTCAACTCTTGCGTGCGTCTTTTAAAGTGGAAGGTATTGTATCAAAAAAATCATCCTCAGAAATGTCATCCAGTCATGTGCCATATTTTCACCACCCGCTTGTTAAAGTTAAAAGTGACTTTACCAAAAATATCTAAGCTTTTCCTGACAAGTCATTTGCATTCTTTAAGATGCTCTGTCATGTGCTGCATCAGGATTCTCTGTCTAAACCTAAACATGCACGTGAACAAGTGTCTGTGGAAAGGATGTAAACGATAAGCAGAAAATGAACAGTAATCATAAAACTGTTGGCCTTGGAGCCAGATAGTTATTTAAGAAGGTGTCATGTTTAGATGACAACCAACTGCCACTTGGACAATTACTCCAGTGGGAAAGTCTCAAATATTGTGAGAACAGACGTAATCTGGGACTAATTATGAAGTTTATCACACAGACACAGTCACTGTGTATTTAATAAATGGAAAAACAAGTGTGAGCATTGAGCAGGGAATAGAAGTTAGTTTGAATTGTGAGGGAAGACTTTAAGATAGCATTTTGCTGCAGTTTTTTCCTATTAATAAACTAGCTGTAGTACCCAGCGTTGCCCAGGATATTAGAATAAAATGTTTGAAAATAAAAAGATACTTAATAATTAATTTACCTAAACACACCTGAGTCAATTATGTGTCATTTTAGTGTTCACTCAGTCAAGGCTGCTGCCATTTCCTCATTTATTGATGTAGTATATGAAAAATATATATCTCTTGAATGACACCTGCCAACAAGTTCCCTCCAGGGGTTTAGGAGCTTATAGAGGATATACACACAAACCTTCAGCTTTATATAGATAGATGATGATTTTGATAAAACATTTGAATCATTTCCTAATCAATATGTTAAGCTCAAACACTGGCAGTCAAAGGCACTGACAAAATAATCTTTACTGAGGCTGCAGGTGTTCTTCAAAATTAATTTCAAGTTGCTGCCAGAAGCATAGGTAAAGGTGTCAGTATAATCTGTTCTGCATGAAATATGTAATCCCCAACATTATATCCATCATACAGACAGCACTGACAAGATCAAAGTGTTCATTAACATGAACACACCATCGGTCCTGTATTTCAGTTTTGACACTTCTGCACAATGATGTTGTTTGTGGACGCACTCTGCCACCATGTGGCTGAACTGAGGTTGTGCATATTTATTTTAGTTTATTATATATAAATTATATTATATAGTTTATTTATCAGCTGTTCTGAAAGGTGTTTCTTTATGTTTAATATATTTCATCATCTTTGCTCTTTGAGAGGTGAGTTCCTGTAGGATTCTGAATGGTGTGTTGTTGTTCTTAGTCTCGTTAGATCAAGGTAAGAGATAATTATCTAAAGTATCTTCAATAGTAGGACATCAGTTAGAGTCCAGTTCAGCTAGTTTATAAAAGCAAATCTGTGTACTTCACTATATTCGTTTCCATTGTGACTGAAGGACTTTATGTTGTAAATACTTTTTGAGCAACCGTTATATTCGGAAATTCAGTGTGTGCGTTATTAATATACAGTAAAAATATCATGCATGTAAAACATCTCACATCTACAACATTGGAAATGTGACTGTCATCAGACATGAACATCATGTATCATCACCATCATTCTCTATAACTGTTCCTTCTGCAGACTCAAGCCAACAGGAAGCAGGTGGAGAACATGGCCAAAAGAAAACTGGACAATCTGATGAAGGAGTCCAAGATCCGAGACAGAGAGGATCCAGACAGCTTCACCATCGCAGCCCTTCCTCCAGCTGGAAAGACCGCAGACAAAACTGGCTCTAAGGTAAACTGAGACATCTGCCACATCTGAGATCAAATGTGACAGAAACTGTTTTGACCAGACAGATGTCAATTCAAATCCCAGAGCACATACTGTGTGAACAGTGGTGTATTATTACTATCATTATGATAACTTATTATCTATCATTATATTTGTTGTTATTGTTATTATGGTGCAATACAGAAGAACACAAATGAAACTCCAGGTAGAATCCGGTTTCCATTTCTCTGTGTACATGGAGCACTTAATTCCATCCATCCATCCATTTTCTATGCCGCTTAGTCCCCGCAGGGGTCATGAGAGTGCTGGCGCCTATCCCAGCCAGCTTACGGGCGAGAGGAGCACTTAATTTGTTCACAAAATAAATTACATATTGATACAATTCAAGTATCACATATGTTCCCATACAGTATATGTGTTTGCAGTTTAGTTGCATGAAAATGTTTTAGTAGACTTAACAAGTACGTAATAATATTTTTACTGGCATCCATAGAAAAAGAGAGATTTTTTTTTTGGAACAATAATTCAGTGAAGTTGGCTGCAGATAAACAAATCATAGGATAAAACATATGATGTTAGCTTTAGGCTTGAAATGGAAACATTGAAGAACGTTCATCCTCTATATTGTTTGAAAGAGGAACATATTTTCACCATAGTAAATCTAATTTTTCCCACCTTCTGATCCAAGATTCTGAAATTCAAAGAACTTCCCAGGGGGAAATTGCTTTGCCTTGTTACAGATGCTCTCTGCTTACAACATTAAAATTTAAATTATGTTTGCCATTAATGTTTTATTTTGGCACCTTATCTAGTTCTCGGGACAATGATCTCTCAATCTCAAATGTGCATAAATATGCAGCAGCAAGAGATTTTTTTTAGCACATACACTTGAAACAAACTGTATTTTACCTGCTTTTTAACATTGTCTATATACATTAGCTTCAAACACTGAGGAAAATGAACAATATTATCAGGTTGCAGATTTGTGTCAAACATGTGCTACACACCATGGTCAGTACCACAGTACTGAGTTTTTTGGACACATTGGACACAAGCCTTTTTCTTTCAGTCATTGACTCAGTGTCTTGAAATTCGGTTGTTGATGCTGTGTTTTGATGGCTCTTCCTGGGAGTGCTTAAATTTAGATGTTAATTAATAAATCTTGAAAATATCTCCTTGATAGTTTTCCTTCTCCCACCAGGGTAAAAGTGAGGATGGGACAGACACAGCAGACGAGGCTAATTCCAGCAGCAACAAGCGATCAAGCCGTTCCTTCATGGGGAGTTTCTCGAAACGCAAGGTTGGCTGCTCTATTTCCTCTGCTCCTCTGCTTTTGTAATGAGAATATATTATAGACAGTGTGTTTCCAGACTTGTACTCTAATGTAATCATTCTGTTAATATGGTTTTAAAAAACATAAGGCTGTGACTGTTTTTGTTTTAAGAGAGGTTGTGACCTCTTGAAACACTGATGATATACACTCTATACTGCCCCTCAGCACACACTGCGAAAGCTACTTTCTTAATGTAAAGCCCATTTTCTAGAACCATGTCACGAGACCATGACTGGATGTGTCATGTTTTGTCTCAGCTTCAGAACCATTACTCCCCCAAAAAAGACCAATGCAGACCAGACTTTAGATGATGTTATTATGTGACCTAATGGGTTGTTGTGTCATTGCATTAAAAAATAAAATCCCTAAGCCTCTTAAAATGGGATATCAGCAAACAAAAAAACAGTGTCAGTGCATTGCTTTTAATGCTAAGGGCAGTATTGGAGCCAGTCCCAGCTGCCATTGGGCCAGAGGCGGGGTACACCCTGGATAGGTTGCCAGTCTATATATACATATATAACATCTATAAGATATTACTTTTGTGAATAAATGAGAAAATATATAATAGATCTTCACATTTGCAGCTTTCTTTTTTTTCAAACGTAACTTTTCTGTAAATGTGCTATGGTTAATTTTATTTTTGAGTCTTATTTTGTAGTTCTTAAATATAATGACGATGTATTTTTTTTTTTACACATTTATAATTGCTGTAAGTAGATCTTGTCTACCCAGTTTAAAAATGAAATTTTATTCAGATTTATTTAAATCACTGGCATTTGGTAATCCTGTCAGCATCAATCATTTTTTTAAGCTGGCTTTATCTTTAATAAGAACCAAATTATTGTTAAAAGAGCAGTAAGTCATCTTATGTACCTTTGCAGCAGGAAACACAATGTTCTTACACAGAAAACAATATAAACAGTAAAAAATATAAACTATAAATTGATCAATAATAGCGATACTTGTGCTGTCATGGCTATGCTTCGTGTTCTCATCTGTCACAAACTTGCTTAAGATTTTAAGTCTTGAAAAAAACGTATAATATCTTGATCTGATTAAACAGCCTTTTAGAAGCAGTCAGAATTCTTTGACATTTCCAAATTGAGTTTTACCGTCACTAATCATCTCTCAAAGCCTGTTATGAATAATGAGAAATCTCAACAATATTCTTTGGTCTCTTGCTAATTCAAAACTCTTTGTCTTACAGAAAAAGGCATCCAAACTAAAGAAGACGTCAAGCTTGGAAGACACAGACACAGATCAAGAGAGCACAAGTAGTGCCTCCCGTGCCCCTTTGCACCACAGCAGGTATGCTACAAACACACACAACCCACTAGTACAAAATGCTAGACACATTAATGTGTCATCTATGGTAATTAACACAGGAATAGGTTAGGTCTACTGGCATGTAGTGCTGATTAATTTTAATTAATCTGAAAATTTAAATCATTTTGATGTGCACAAAAGAAGATCTTGGCAATTGTTACACGAGGGGCTGGAAATGTTCTGCTTTATGCTTGTCGAAACAATGTGCAGAGAGATTATTCCTCTAAATATCAGCAAACTGTAAATGCAGTCGGTGAAGAGGGTGAAAGACCTGAAAATCTAGCATGAACAAACTGAAGCATTGAAACTGCTCTGGCTTGAACTGCACTGAAAATCTGAAACATGCTGTGTGTGCAAGACAACCTAAAATTACCTCAGAGCTTGAAGTTATCTGCAGGAAGAGTGGGTGAAATTGCAAAATCAAGAATAGAAAGATAGCTGCTATGAGACCCGTTTTCAAGCTGGTATGCGCTCAACATGCTTGTGTTTACTTGAACAACTTCCTTAATCCCTTATTGCTCCAGTGGAGCTGTGGTTTTACTGGGCAGCTGCCTCGGAAACAACCATAGTATCTCAGTGAAACTACCCTGAATTAATAAAAGAAGTCAGTTTCACCCCAAAAGTCAATAAAATACAGTAAGTGTTTACTTCTATAACCTCTGCAATTTAATGTCCTTACAGAAAGAAGAAGACCATGAAGTTGTCCAGAGCTCTGTCTGATCTTGTCAAATATACGAGGTCTGTGGGTCTTTATGACATTGACGCACAAGGTGAGTTGTTGTGTTCGCTCTGTACTGTTGTTAGCTTTACTCACTAAAACCAATGGCACTGCTAAACCATTCTATATGTATCTATCATATATTTACACTAATACTGTCTGTCAGTTTAGAAATCCCTGCTAGTTGAACCTTATTTGAACAAAGTGATTAGTTTAATTGATGTCTTTCTGTTGTTCCTGGCAGCCAACTGCAGCTGGCAGGTGTCGTCGCTCAGTGAGACCAAAGCACACCAGGTGATGCAGCAAAAAGCTGCGGCCTTCATTCACTTCAACCAACGGCAGCTCTCTCGCATTTATCCTTCTTCTTATCGTGTCGACTCCTCCAACTTCAACCCCCAGCCCTTCTGGAATGCCGGCTGTCAGCTCGGTATGAACTCAACCCAACCCACAGCGTGGTTCATCACTTAGCTTCCTGAATGATCTCTCATGATGTTTGTCAAGACGTTTTCTAACAATCAGCTATAGTCTTCTTGATGCTTGCAGGCACATTCATGCAACATCATGTACTGACAACAAGTAATGAACTGCTTTTGATTTCAGTTGCACTGAACTACCAGTCAGAAGGCCGGGTCCTTCAGCTCAACAGAGCCAAGTTCTACAGCAACGGCAACTGTGGCTACGTGCTTAAGCCTGCCTGCATGTGTGAAGGTCAGTGTTCGTTTGCATTATTTTAGTAAATGATGAATAATGTGTTTGATTATTTTGTGCTTTCAGTTTGCATTGTTATCTATTAAAAGTTGCTGCAAAGACCTTTCTACAAATTATTGTATAAACTGTAATCATGGTTGCGATGAAAGTTTAGTTTTTGCCTTTGGAATTTATAATTACACTTCGGAAGTGAACTATCACATTGTACCCATTGCAGGTGCCTTTAACCCCAACCTGGAGGACCCTTTACCGGGTCAGATGAAGAAACAGCTGGTGTTGAAGATCATCAGTGGACAGCAGCTGCCCAAACCCAAAGACTCTATGTTAGGGGACAGAGGCGAGGTACAGTAGGACACACGTGTATAACAATGGGGTTATGTGTGTTCTTTTCAGTGATAAATTGGTGGAGTACTCTTTGAATTTATTTTCTAGCAGACACAGTACCAGGGTGTTAAAGTTTTTTTTTTACTGTAACATAACAGTGTTGGCCTCATACTCTAACTGAATCTTCCAAAATCTAGCATAAATCAGATGATTCTACAGTTTAAACATCTTTACATAAGAGCACATGATTAGTAATGTAACGTCTTTCTGTCAGATCATTGATCCCTTTGTGGAGGTGGAGATTATTGGCCTCCCGGTGGACTGCTGCAAGGAGCAGACGAGAGTCGTGGATGATAATGGTGAGTCAATGGAAAGATGAATTTTTCAGGTTAATCTGCAATATAACTGCAACATAATTTGCAATTACATTTGCCAGGTGTGACACAAATTCACAGAAGTGACAAAGTGATCTAAGTTATATAGAAATATTACTGTATAATAATGTAATAAATTTGTGATATCAAATAATCATATTTCACTAGCAAGTCTACAGGTATCTAAAGCCTGGTGTGTTAGCTTCTTCCAGTATATACTATACTAACTCTAAAAACAGCCATAACAGAGTTCGATCTTTATCGGGCAATATTTTATGAGGTCTGAAATTTCCAGCTGACACAGTGATAGGGGTTAAGATTTGCAGACTTAAATGGTTTCTCTGGAAATAAAGGTCCTTAATGTCCATATAAGGTCAGACAAGTGTCTGCCCTCTTTGCATTTCGATTAAAACATACAAAAAAAGAGGGCATCTGCGTTTTGCTCAGTACAGCGCAGCACAAGGCCACGCCCTGCTGTTCCAGTGCAGCCTGATAGCTGCCATCTGGCTAGTTACCAGCTCCAGTAGTTTTTAAGCTGCTCCTTAAAAAAAACCAGCAGTTTTGCAAAAACCTTTACTTTCTGGTGCGATCAGTTTAACCTTGAAAACTTTCTAAATACGCGTGGTCTCTGATTACTGACTGCTCCTCTGTTCTGTTTCCTGTGAACTGTGTCACACATGATGTCCTGATGTTTACACACAGGTTGCTGTGGTTAGTTGTGGTTTGGCTTTGACATGTGATTGATGTATGGATGTGGTGATTGGAGCAGTGCAATGGATGAATGTGACTCCTTTCTTGTTTGTGTGAGAGCTGACTGTGTTCGTTCTGATCTATAATTGATGAGCTCAGATTTAAAGATGTGCACAAGCAGCACCTCTTGGTCAGCTCACTCTCTCTCTCTCTCTCACACACACACACACACACACACACACACACACACACACTAACTGAATAATTGATGAGTGCTGAGCTAGCTCTCTGATTCTGACTCTGTTCTCTATGTCCTCTGTGTCCATCTTTCCTTTTGTTTTTTTCTACAACTTCTCTTTTTTTTAATCTATCTATTACATTATTTTTCTTCTTTTCATCTTTTCCCTCCTGTTTTGTCCTCCCTCACCCCTCCTCCTCCCCCCCACCTGCGACATCTCTCTGGGGCTGGCATATAGGGTTCAACCCAATGTGGGAGGAGACGCTGGTGTTCACTGTTCACATGCCGGAGCTGGCCCTGGTGCGTTTCCTCGTGTGGGATCATGACCCCATCGGCCAGGACTTCATCGGACAGCGCACCATCGCCTTCAACAGCATGATGCCAGGTAAGACACTATGAAGCACCTGCTTTTTGATGGAGCTGATGGATAATCCTCATCTCAACCACAGATTATTACTACCAATGCCTTGTTAAGCATTTTGTTACTTGTGTTCTGAAGGAATTAGGCAGTCAAAACGATGGCAGAATTTAGCATCTTTTTAAAAGAAAACTTGATTTTATAACATCTAACTGATCAGAAATACAATGTAGACATTATTAATATTGTAAACTGGTCTGATACTGTCCTCGTGTACTAATACTCGTACTTATACTCGTAAAACTTCTTTGATCCTGCTTTAATCGTTAATCTCGTGTTGGGTGAGTGGGAAGGGAAGAAGGTTCAGAAGTGGTGTCAGTGGTGTGGAGATATTTTAAGTGTTAGCATAACACACAGTACAACAACGCTAATGTTAGCAGCAGCAACCACTATTTCATCAAACACTGGAGAAGCGAGTGAAAATGTCCAGAGGCAACCTACGGGCTGAAGCTTTTACTCATTTATTGTGTTAGTTGTTAAAATACCTCCCCAGCTGCTGAAGCCCAGGTCATTCCCAGCTGTCATCACACTTTCTTACCAAAAGGTACTTGACTTTGTGCAAATCATATTATACACACCACCCAAGCATTTTGTAGCGTTTACTCAGGACATAATGTTACATAATGCACTTAGAAAGCAAGAGAAGAATCTCCCAACATCCTTCTTCTTAGTTTATAGATACATATCCATGTACAACAGAGACCATATTAAACCGCATTTGAAGGTGCTGTAAAACACGAGCATTATTTATCATTGCCTCAGTCCAGTCCTATTATTTGTCTTCACTTTTTATCGTCAGTAGCAGCTTGTATGAAAAGAAACACTTAACGGCCATTTCTACTTAGCAATGTAACAAGACGATATGTCCACTACATGATGTAGGCTGAACCGAATATGTTTGCCTCCAGTTGTCCTCTGTTTTGCCTCCAGCTAACACTGTGACATAATTATGATGTTGGCAATAAAGGGATCTATAGCCATTGCCATCTGTGCTGACTGTCTATGATGTGTTTGTGTGCAGGTTATCGCCATGTGTACTTGGAAGGTATGGAGGAGGCTTCCATCTTTGTTCATGTAGCTGTGAATGACATCACTGGTAAGGTAGGTACTACTGAGGTCGTCAGCACAAAGCAAATGAGCAACCATGATTCATTTCTCTCCTACAATTAAACCTCCCTCTGCAGTCACTTATTCACACATTTTCAGAACATTGATCTGTCTCCGGTTTTAAATACTGTTGTGTAAAACTTAAATACGGTTTGATATTGTGTTAAGTAGAGGTTAATAAGTAAGTTGAGCACAAAATGATCAGTATTTTCTTAGTTATCCCCAGAGGAAAACAACAAACAGAATTGCTCAGAACAGTATGTTGTAAACACAATCAGCCATGTAACTATTTTGCCAAAAATGAATAACTTTCCTATAATATTTACTAAAAAATACTATCATACTAATGATTGAATGAAGTTTTATAATAATTTGAAGGTTTAGACTTCTATAATGTTTTTTATGGAACTATTCTTGTAAAAACAAAGAAATGAAAGTCAAACAATACTGTTTGCAGATAATGTAGCAACTAATAAACTTTACATTCCCATGTGCCATGTATTTCATGTGTGGCCAAAGATGTATTTTAGCTCTCTCCACATAGTCTAGTGTACCTCAGGCTTTTCTACCCCTTAGCTTCAGTGAGGAAAAATTCAACAAACAGTGAGATTATAACTTGAACTATATTTTGCTTCTAGCTTCATGACAGTAGTTTGGGTTTCCTTTCTTTGTTTGGTACAATAATGCTATTTAAAGGAAGGTTGTGCTATATTGACTGTGTGTATTATTGCTGCTATCCATGTTTCAAAATATTATGCTTGGATAATATATTGTATAGTTGCTACTATCATCACACAAGCTTCGATTTGTCTCTTTTGACCCTTTCCAACATACTCAGCTGTGTCCAGCCATATTGTAATTGACTGCTCTGTTGTTCATTGTCCTGGGTTTGAACTTCCTCTTTCTCAGCTGTTGCCGTGTGCCTCCTGTTGTGTTTTCTCTCTTGCCCTCCTCACCCAACCCATTTTTCGCTTTCATCCTCTCCCTCTCTGATTTTCACTCTTCCTGTGTCTCTTTGTAATTTCAGTGGACTCCTCTTTTTCCAAATGCTCCATTTAGAGGCAGGAAATTTTTAGGAGCCCTGAAGCTGCCGCTCAAAACTCAGGTGTAGTGAGACCCAGTTGGCATCTTGCATGAGCCACATGCTCCACACCCTGTGCCACCTCAGTGATACCCCCTGTGCACACACCCTTCTTGTCAAACAACTACAAACATTTAAAACTATAAAGCCAACTCATGCCTCACATGAGTTATGAGGGCTTGGCACTGCCTGCATCTTCATTGTCCCCTCAAGTAGATCCAATGTCATCAACCTGCACAGTTAAAGAGCTGGACAGAGGAGAGAGAGATATGAGTCAGGAAATCTGCAGGGCTGCCTTGACTTCCTTGTTTTCTTCAGGAAGCATTTTTTTCCTCTTAGCTAAAGAGTTTTTTTCCATTTTGGTGCACTGCAGAGGTATA
>OMLM01003402.1:5280-30088 GCA_900302695.1 Helostoma temminkii
AATGCGAATGGATCCTCTGTGTGTGTGTGTGTGTGTGTGTGTGTGTGTGTGTGTGTGTGTGTGTGAAACTATTACATCCAGAGATCTTATGCTTTGTATTGCAGTAGATCTGTTAAATCTGATTAAGAGAGCAATGCTCCCCAAGAAATTCCAATTTTGAAATAAGATGTGAATGTATACATCCTCAAATTTAAGGTTAAAGTTAGCGTTAAGGCCTCAGTCAATGTTTTATTTCATATCCTAGTATTCTAAACTACATACCATATTACTAAATACTATCCTATATGATTATAATTTTTTTGGGGCACAGCACATAGGGCTTGTTTTCATGTACTACACTTTGTCTGTATGTTTAACAGGTCCATAATGTCAGACATTCAGAGAGACAACAGAGTTGTTTCTCTGAGCTCTAGGGCTGGCATCAGAAACTCATTGGTCACAATACTCGATCAGCTGCAGCGCTGCCAAAAGTCACTTAATGAGTTCCTTGAGGTATCCACGCCTGCATTTATTTATTTATTTTTGCAAAGACAGCTGCACATATTGTATATAACATGGGTTGCAAGCTTATTTTTGTGTGTTTATGTGTGGTTATTTCAGGAGAAACGTTCTGCCTTCCCCCGGTTCTACTTCATAGGAGATGATGATCTTTTAGAGATTCTTGGACAGGCAACCAACCCGACTGTCATCCTGTCACACCTTAAGAAACTCTTTGCAGGTCAGAACAGAGGGCTATATGGCAAAAATATCATATTGCAAGTTACCAAACTTTACGCTAAACTAGCTAAACTAATATCCCCATTGTATAAAGTATAGCCAAGGTAACAGATTTGAATCAGAAAAGAAAAAATAACTACAGACAAGTTGTGAATTAAATGAATTGTCAGACCCGAATAAGGTTCAAAAGTACAGCTAGACCATTAATCAGTTGTTGTAGCAAATAACTGGACATTTAGAATTTTTTTGCTGAATTTTGTCACACATTTTGGACTATAGCACTGGAATGGCAATGTTAAAAAATATTTGTAGCTGGGTATCTTGTACCGTGGATCAACTAGTTTGTAGTAGTAGTAGTATTTTGAAACCCTCATCTTTCTGTTTTTATAGGAATTATAAACATCACTGCATCAGTTACCTCTAAGGGCAGATTGTAGGAACATTTTAATTATCCACAATCTAAAATATTGTGGATTTTGTTTGTTATGCTCAGCTCTTATGTATGTTTTTCTGTTTTGGTTGGTTCTCTACTGTTTTCCTCGACCCAGTTCACCTGTCTCATCCTCACATTCTTTGCATCATAACATATTCTGCTGGACATTGAGAGTAATATGTGTTGGTAATATTTGTGCAGGCATCCACAGTGTTGTATTTGATGACCAGTGCCAGCACATTGTTGCTATGTGTTCTTTGGAGGGAGAAATAGTGCCACTCAGAAACCTCATACGTATCTCCAGTCTCGTGGAGGTAAAGCTGTTTTTTTTTTTACTACATATTCTGTGTTGAAAGTGTTTGTTTAGTTTGTCTTAAAGCAGAGCATGTTGTATTCATTGTTATAGTTTTATGCAGTGTTTTTTTTATTTCCACATCTGTTTGTGCCTGTTTTTCTCTGTAGGTGTGGTTAAGTGAGCTGTCTGCAGAAATGAAAGAGACACTGAAGCACCTACTGTATGAATGTGTGTCAGCAGGGAAGAAAGGGGAGGTGGATCCCTCACGCTACCCGTCACAGGTACACAATCACTTTTCATACATAAAAAGAAGATCTGTTTTTTCTGAACACCCGTAAAAGCTTTTGATATTACAGACTGATGTTACAAAATGCTGTTTTTTTACAAGACCACATATATTTTTGTAGATTCTCTGTCTCGCTGAGCAGATTCAGTTTACTGAAGATGTGGAAAGAGCTCTAAAAGAACAAAATCTGCAGCAACTAGAATTGGAGCTCAATGCCAAACTGGAACACTACACTACAGTGGACACTAGCTCTGACGATCAAGTTAACACAGGTAGTGTTGCCTAAGATTGTGTGTATGCTATGGTGAATGTATGTGCCCTTTTAGAGTAATATAACTTCTTTTGTGCCCTACCTTGTTTATATAATTTTGATTTTTGGGGTATTTTTCTAGTTTGTAATTATTTGCTACAAACAGCCAATGTACTGTACTGCCTTAACAAATGTTATGTCTTGTGCTGTTAATTATTGCACTATGATCAAAATCTTTTTCAGCTAACTACTTAATACTGAGAGTTTAATGCCAAATGACTTGAGTGCTCTTGAGTGAATCCCTTGATAGCCAGTCAGACAAGTGGTGAGTGTTGCTGACACCATCATAGTCCACTTGTGTAGATTACAGTGTAGGCTGTGTTTACACAGAAGCATAAATCAAGCTTAAATTGTTATTTGGCAGGTGTGTCAGCTTACTTGGTTTGGTTTCTTCTGACTGTTAATGGGCAAGAATCAATAAATAAATATTTAAACATAACAGGTTCACCATTAGCATGTGCACATTGCAAACTTGTCAAATTAATAGAAACAAATGATGGTAACAATTCAATTCAATTCAAGGGTTAGGGTTAGGGTTAGGGTTCAATTTACAACAAACGTAATCTCAAGGCACTTCTCAATGTAAGGTTTGAGACAATACAAGACATTACAGTATAACTAAATAATACAGAAAACCCTACAAATCTCCCTTAAGCATGCACTAGGCATCAGTGGAGAGGAAAAAGTAGAGCCAGTGTGGGCAGCCATCCACCTCAACCAGTTGGGGTGAGTGGAAAGAAAGAGGGAAAAGAACAACAGGTCACAAAACAATGACTGCGTTTACATGCAAGTGAGAAATCAGATTACTCAGGGAAAACGGGTTTCTCGGGTAATCGGGGAACAAGTTTACACGAAATTACTGGAAATCAGATTTTTACACTTTTACACTGTCACTTACAGAGACATGCAGGCAGACTAGAGCTCCATTTCACAGCGCAAACTGACTGAAAGAAGTACAAGGAGAAAAATCACTTATTTAGATGACTGCAGGACACTATGTGTTAGTTTTACTTAGAAAGGTAGTTAGATTTTCCCCATTATTTCATTGGTAATAGTTGGTGGACATTTCATTCATGTATACATCCAGCAGATTAGTAATTTGATTTCTTCTCTTCCTTGGGCTTATTTTGGAAACGCGGTTCACATATTTTAACTGTTGTGAGACAGAGGAGACTCTTATGGTTTTTTTTCGTTTGTTCGTTGTTTGTTTTTTTTTGGTGTGTGCTTGAGTGTTGGAGTCGGGGGGAGCTGACTACGATGAGGGAGAGACACCAGTGTGAAAAATGACTTATTTAGGTGTGTATTGATTCCCTCATTCATATCTGCTCCTCTCTGCTGATAATAGAGTGTTGCAGCCTTTGTTACTCACATGCGCTCTTGTAACAAGCTGATTAGAAACCCGGTTATGCATTTACATGCCGGGGTAATGAGCATTCTCTGGGAGAAATCTATCTAGGGATTCTCTAATCCCCTACCCTGATTTTAGAAATCAGGTTTCCCAGTTACATGACAGTTAAGAAATCAGCATACTCGAGAAAGCTGACTGTAATCGGCACACTAAGGTCCAACAACAAGCAACAATAAAACACTCGGCAGGCTGATTGGGCAAGCAACTGTACACCAGGAACATACAGCTTCAAGCCGAGGATACTTGCAGAAAGAGAAAGAGGGAGAGAGTGAGTCAGAGAGAGATAGAGAGAGAGAGAGAGAAACACAACTATTGGGGAGAGAGAAGATACAAAGTTAATAACATGCATTGGTGGTGTATGAGTAGGTGGAGAAAAGAGGAGGAGCCTGGTGTGTCAAAGGAGGTTCCCCAGCAGTCTTAAATCTCTAGCAGCATAACTAAGAGATGGTTCAAAGGTAAAGGTAAAAAGAAAAGTTTTAAGCTTAGTCTTAAAAGTAGAGACAGTGTCTGCTTCCCAAACCTGAACTTTGAGATGGTTCCACTGAAGAGAAGCTTGATAGCTAAAGGCTCTGCCTCCCATTCTACATATGGAAACTCTGGGAACCACAAGTAGACCTGAAGAGTGTCTTCTGCTGAGATGATACGGTATTTATGATATGAAGGGGCTCGATCATGAAGTGCTTTTTATGTGAGGAGAGGGATTTTAAATTCTCTCCTAGATTTTACAGGGAGCCAATTGAGGGAAGCTAATGTAGAGAAATATGACCTGTCTTACTAATTCTAGTCAGAACTCTGGCTGCAGCATTTTGGATCAGCTGGAGGCTTTTTAAGGAGATACTGGGACAGCCTATTAGAAGAGAATTACAGTAGTCCAGTCAAGAAATAAGAAATACATGGTCTAGTTTTTTAGCGTCACTTTGAGACAGGATGCTTTTAATTTTAGAGATATTCCTCAGGTGGAAGAAGGAGGTTCTAGAGATTTCTTTAATATATGAGTTAAAGGAGATGTCAAAGATAACACCAAGATTCCTCATAGTAGTGCTAGATGGCAGTGCCAGAATAACCTTTGTCTTGTCTGAATTAAGAAGTAGGAAATTGCAGGACATCCAGGCCTTTATGTCTTATAAACATTCTTGAAGTTTGCCTAATGGATTTGTTTCATTTTGTTTGATGGCTAAATATAGCTGAGTGTCGTCTGCATAGCAATGGAAGTTTATAAAGTGTTTTCTAATTATGCTGCTAGGGGAGACATGTATAAAGTGAAAAGTATTGGTCCAGGCACAGAACCCTGTGGGACTCCATAACTAACTTTTGTATGCATGGAAGACTCATTATTAACATGAACAAATGGGACATCTGATAGATAAGATTTACACCAACCTAGAGCTGTTCTTTTAATCCCAATTACATGTTTCAGTCTCTGTAATAAAATGTTGTTCTGTAGTGTCAAACGCAGCACTAAGATCTAACAAGACAATTATGGAGAGAAAACTGTTGTTGTCTGAAGCTAATAGAAGATCGTTAGTGACCTTCACCAGGGCTGTTTCTGTACTATGATGTGCTCTAAATTCTGACTGGAAATCTTCATACAGGTTATTCCTGAGCAGGTGGTCACGTAATTGCTTAGTAACTACCTTTTCAAGGATTTTAGAAATTAGGGGAGGAATTGGATATCGGCCTATAGTTAGCTAAAATCCCAGAGTCAAGGGTTGGTTTTTTGATTAAGGTTTTAACTACAGCAAGCTTAAAGGCCTGTGGTACATTAATGATGAATAATATGTAGATCTTGCTTTATGAAGGTCTTTTAAAAAAAATATTAATAAACTGTATTTCCAGACTAATAAAGATTTATCTGAATTGGTGGAACGCCATCTCCTTTCCAGAATGGCATAAGAAATATTAAATCAATCTACAGTGGCCAGACCAATGTGTTGTCTGTGTTTAAAGATGAATGTCTTCTTCTCTCCTTGTCTTTTGTTTATTACATACACACTCTACCAGTTAAAGGTTTGGATGGACCTTTTCCTTAAGTGTTTTTTTCTTTATTTTTTATTATGTTGAACATTGTGCATTACTACTAAAGACATCAGACTATGAAAGAACATGCATGGACTATAGTAAACAAAATGCAAATGTCAGCCAGGTCATCTGATGCAGCACCCCATCACTCTTTTTTGGACAAAAATGTAGCTATTACATAACCTAGAGGTGTGTTTGGGGTCATTGTCCCAGTGCAAAACTAATGATTGTTTCACTAAGTTCCAAGAACTTAGAAGATGGCATGTCCTTGCAAAATGCTGTGGTAGCTATGTCATGTCATTGCTGCGTCACCAGCAAATGACCCCCACACCATCACAGCTCCTCCTTTGAGCTTCACAGTGGGAACCACACATTAAGCAACTGTTTGTTGCTGAATGTAACAGCGAACAGAACCAAGAATCACTAATTTGGACTCATCAGACCAGGGGGCAGTTTTCAGATTGACTGACCTACATTTCTTAAAGTAACGATGGACTCTCTTTTCTCTTTACTTCAGTGTTTCTTGCCATTAATAGGCGTATTGACTCTGTACCCTCAAAATCTTGTGTCATTACATACATTAGGACTGAGAGATTAATGCCAAATGACTGCTTTTATGTGAATCTCTTGATAGCCAGTCAGACACAAGAGGCTGCAGAGGGGCAGTACCCTTTAAAGCTGTGGATGCAGTAGCTGGCAGGCAAATTTAATGACTTGAGGCTGCATATATGTCTGTGTAAATCATCACGGTAGGATTTTCTCACATAACCTGAATTTGTAAAAAGGACTTTTAAATTTAAATTGGGGTTTCTTATTCATGCATGAGATGAAAAGCTCCTCCATAACCCCAGTAGTGGCATAATTTCACGGGACATTGCTGCCAAATTCCAAATTTCTCTGTCATATAAAATGCATCTATAAAAAAATGCTTGTTTCACTTGGATAAAGTGTTACTGGGCAAATCTTCATTTGTTACTTCAGCGAGTCTGTTAGGTTAGACTTTAGACTTTTTGACAATTGTAAAATAACAGATATTTCACCATGACACTCTGATAAGGTCTATTATATATTACTAATGTGTTAAGATATAGATACTGTGCTTCACTTTGTATGTGTCTTGCAACTCTACTAGTGACACTGGAAATAGCAGTAATTTTCCTGATAACTTCTCATTAAATTACTGGCTTCTTTAAACAACCAGGTTGCTGAGGAGCCATAGAGTAGCAATACTAATTAAAGCAGCTAATGGCAAGAGGGATAAATTAATTACTCAGACTATATTAATGGGCCATAAACTCAGACAGGGAGTGGGACTATCTCCTCAGAATGGTGTTCATTGGCAAGACACTTTGCACTGTTATGGGTCAAGGCTGATATCATTAATGAAATAATGCATACAATGCATCCAAAGCAGATGGCACTGGTTCCCAGTATAATTTACAATATTCAAATTCCAGTTTCATATATATATGTTTGGCTGAGATTAAATATGAATTGCAGGCTGGGGTGATTAATAAATTAACTCTTGGTCAGTCACATATCTGGTCTTGAAAATGCCCCTAATTTTCATTTATACTATATGCTACATGTCTCAGTAGTGACACTGCTTTGCAAATTTATAACAATGACAATGTTCCTAAATAGTATTGTGCCTTTTCCTGCATTTTATCTAATACTTTATGATAGTTACTGTGAGCCAGTATTGACTGATGATATTGGCTTTGCAGGATATCAGTGTGTCTGTTTTTATATCTTTTCTTTAAATTTCTTCTTTCTAAATGTTGTTTTATTGGCTAAATAGCTAGTTTTTCAAACTTTTTAATTCAGCTGTCAGTTTTATTTGCACTGTGAGTTCTCTTTTTTTAACAGTCAATACAAATATGTATTTTTAGTTTAATCAGCTTTCCTTGTGGATGACAAGCACTGCTGGCTTTTGGTAACATATTGAAATAACTATTGCGCTTCTCTTTACAATAAAGGTCTAGGATCTTCTCATAACAAAGCAGCTATGAGTGCCAAGCAATGTTATCTATCTAAATGTCCAATGACTTTGTTTTTTTCCCCATTGGCAAACACTAAATATAGTTTACCAGATGTTAAAATAAAATAAAAAAAGAAAAGCAAAGGCAAGAAAAGTTTGTGTCATAGCGATTAGTTTTCCTCAGAAAACAGAGGTTTTTGCTTTAAGCAAAGGGATACAATACATAATTATACAAAAGTTTGTGTTTTGTGAGAATTTCTGACTTTTTTATTACAAATTACAAATAGTTTAGACATTAGACAAATACAATTTATGCCAGTCACAAAAAAAGTTTGTAACTATAACTATGTTATTTACATATATTACAAAGTCTGCCATTTTGTGTATGTCTTTCTGCACAGAGTCCAGTGTCCTGCAGCTGAAGCTGAAGGCTTTGATTCTTGATATCATTCACCACATCAGTGTGGTGAAGCTTCTTAAACAGACAGGGGTTACCAGTCCTGATGATTGGGGCTGGAAAAAGCAGCTTCGCTTCTACTTGAGACCAGATAAATGTTGCCACATACACATGGTGGATGCAGAGTTCAGCTATACATATGAATACCAGGTGTGTGACCATATAGTTAGACACTCTTCTTGTTTGGAATTAGATTGGGAAACACTCACAAATATACATTGACCTTTCTACATGTGCTACTAACTTTTATTTCCAAAAGCGACTTTGTTTTAAACACTTTCTATAACAAACCTAAAAATAAGATGAAGCTGATAAAGCTATTACCAAACTGTAGTCTGCTAATATGTAGTCTGGGCATTTTTATTTAAATGTTTACTTAGCTTGCCAACGTATATGGAATGTGTTTATATTTCACATAATATCTTAAATCCTTGATCATTTCCAGAATTGGGTCAATAATTGATCTGTACTATAATGTTTTGCCTATATGGGTCTAAGGTAATCAACTCCAGTTTGTCATCATACAGTACGTATCATTATACTTATGAAGCCATGACAGACAACATGGTCTGTATTATTCTGATAAATAAAAATACATACCATAGTCTCAAATTTAATATTGGAAATCCACACATTTCTTCATGTCTTTATTTGAGAAGGAAGATGTTCAGCTTGAAAAGGCAGATTTAGTCTAACTTCTTATTTTAACCTTTTGGGGGCACTGTTTGTGCAGAGATGTGGAGCATTAAACCATCCTGTATTCTGTTCTGCAGTTGCCTTGAAAAAACACATTAGACTTAGTCTAACTCATTTTCTTATCGTTCTTTCTTTCTTTTGTTTTTCATTCTCCCCTCTTTTAATCCATCATCTCTCTGTTTTGTCTTTCTCCTCTGTTGGCTTCTTACCTCTTGCTACTCTCGAGCCACTTTTCTCTCCCTCCCCATATATTTGCTTTGCCATCTCACTGTATTCTGTACACTTTTTGTATTTATAATGTTCTTTTCTCTCTAACCTACCTATCATGCCTTTTAGGGGAATGCGTCTAAGCTTGTGCACACTCCACTGACTGATAAATGCTACCTGACCCTGACCCAGGCCATGAAGATGGGACTTGGGGGTAATCCCTATGGGCCCGCTGGCACAGGCAAGACTGAGTCAGTCAAAGCTCTCGGGGGGCTGTTTGGACGTCAGGTGCTGGTGTTTAATTGTGATGAGGTATAATCACAGTTCAAATACTCTGTTTTAGAGAGTGTAGACTGTACACACATTTTGTTAGCCACAACTTTATGTGACTGGTCAGTATTGTATGTACCTACCTATATATGCACAGATGGACACATGCTCTTGATTTCCAATCATTTGATCACCATGCACATGCACACGAAAGCTAAATTAGTCATTGAGAACAAATGTCATTGAGAGCACATGAGAAGCTTTCTCTTCTTTTTTTTGCTTCTGTTTTCCAGGGTATTGATGTGAAATCAATGGGAAGAATCTTTGTGGGCTTGGTGAAGTGTGGAGCATGGGGCTGCTTTGATGAGTTTAACCGTTTAGAGGAAGCGGTGCTGTCTGCAGTTTCCATGCAGATTCAAGCCATTCAAGACTCTCTCAAACATCACAAGCACACATGTGAACTGTTGGGAAAGGAGGTTAGAAAATAACCACAGACAAACACACACAAGTACTGATGCCAAAATAGAATTAATTAAAAATTTGTAAAGCTCATTTTTTTAAAAACATTTCTAATTACAGTACATACACATACATACATTCTGTACTCCTTATTGTGCTAAATTGTGCATTCTGTCAAAAAATCTCGATCATCCAGGTGGAACTGGACCCAAACTCTGGGGTGTTCATCACTTTAAACCCAGCAGGAAAAGGCTATGGTGGCAGACAGAAGCTTCCAGATAACCTAAAGCAGCTGTTCAGGCCTGTAGCCATGAGTAGGCCTGACAATGAGCTCATTGCTGAGGTTATTCTCTACTCTGAGGGTTTCAAAAATGGAGAAATACTGGGACGTAAATTGGTTGCAATCTTCAATCTGGCAAGGTAAAAACTGTAGGCTCACTGTAAGTCATTGTCCAGTCCAGTATGAGATTTATTACTAATTCCTAATTTTTATCCAAAAACATGTCACCAGAACACTAACAGTTACCGTACTATAAACTGGTCTGTGTGGTTCACCAAGTGGTGTTTCAGAGTGCATCTGTGTGTTTTAAATTAATTTCATATAACAATACTCCTAATACCATGTGTTGCAGTCTTTTGTTGTGGATAAGATATCTCCGTCTTAGTTCTATAACTGAAGTCAACTAAGAGTGTATACATGTGAAAATGTACCTTTATTTGTCTATTCAGGGAATTGTTGACTCCCCAACAGCACTATGACTGGGGTTTGCGTGCTCTGAAAACAGTGCTGAAGGCCTGTGGCAGTCTCCTGCAGCAACAGAGAAAGAGTCATGACAAGGACAAGAGTAAGACCCCCTATGGCTATTTTGTTTATTTTCAGAAACACAATTTCAGTGAGGCATTCTTACTTCTCCTATAGTGGAGCGTGACAGGAAAGTTAGGAGAAAGTGGGTGTGTAGTACAGCCACAGTAACACTTATCATGCAGAAAGAGTATTTTTTGACCAATGTGGCAAATACATTTATTGACAGAAAAACACTGTGACATTTCAATTACATGCCGTCAAGGGCTAAAAATTGTGATGTCACTGATAACTTCTGTCTAAAGTGGAAGTTGTGCTAATCCAATAAATCGTTTGGTGTCAACTATGTTTGTGAAAACTTGAATGAAAATGAAATGAAACTTAAAACAAAAACAAATTTAAAAAATAGACAGGCCTGCAGATATCTATAGCCTACATGTGCTAGATGTAATGACTATAGCTAATATCGCAGATGTTCCCTCAGAAATTTGACATTTGACCCGTGAAATCAAACCCAGGTCTTTCTGCTGTAAGGTGACACTGCATACACCGCTGTGCTGCCCACAGCTATTTGATCAGAAATAAACATTCCACAGTGACTAAATCAGTAGATCAGCATTTAATTAATCCTTTAATTAATACCTCATATTCACATACCTAACAGTATGAGCAGTCAAACAAATGTTATGTATTCAGGTGTACGTAAAAAGTTCCAGTTGTTCTATTTCAGTCAATAATCTGAAACTTTCTGGTTATTAGGTCAGAATATCTCTAAAATGTTTTCCATGAGAAGTGCCAAAACTGATGGTAAACTACTGACCTCTTAAACAGAAGGCTGTGGAGGTGACAAAGTAAAACTTTGGGAGATGCTTTTCCTTCTTCCAACAGGGTGACACTACAAAATGTTTTGACAATATGCAATTTTTGTAAATGCCTTGAAAAAGTGCATTTTAGCATCAGAAACTTTATTTACCAGTACTTCCTCTGTATACCCTCTGCTGTTCTTGCTCTCTAAATCCTCTAATACAGACACAACTTCAATTGACATTTAGTCCACATGCACCCTTTAAAAGCTTTTCTTCCTTGGACTTTTCATTTGTCAGTGCTTTTGTCCTTCCCACGTTCCCATTCCTAACCACTTTGTCAGAGTTCTGTTGTTTACCTCCACAGTACCTCTTTCCCCCCTCCTTCCCCCCTTTCTGAACTCTTGTTAGCTCTATCTCTGATACCTGGCAGTCAGTCCCCGCTCTATCCTTTCATGGGGCCTCACTCACTGCCCTCTGTTTTGCACTCCTTCTCCTCTTCATGTCTGTGCTTTTCAATAATCCTCCCCTTTTTTGTCATAAACCTGTTTGCCTCTTAATGAACACACCTCTCTCTCTGTTTCAGATCTTTCTATTCCCCCACCCACCTGTTATAGACACACACAGACACACACCACATAGACCTCCTGTCTGTCCAAGGTTTTCTTGTGTTTGTCTCTGTATCTAGTCTGGCCAAGTTTATTCCTCTGCTGTGAAAAAACATCACACTTGTCCCTACAGGGAAGGCCAGCATCTTTGGCCTTCCCTTCAAATAACAAAGAGTTGACAGACTCTTAGATCATGACAGGATTTGGTAATTAGCACTTTTATAGCAGGGCAAAGCAATAATGACTCAAAGTTTACTTTCATGAATTTGTTTTTTGGTGTTGTTCTGCATCATCTGCATTACTTGTATTTGTCTTTTTGGATTGTCTTTTTTAACTTGCATAAAAGTTAATATTTTACATTTTTAAATTAAATCAATCTTTTTCATCTACATGCAGTTCAAGAGAGTAGCCTGGTAGTGCAGGCACTGAGACTGAATACCATGTCCAAGCTGACATTTGCTGATAGCTCTCGGTTTGATGCTCTGGTCAGAGATGTTTTCTCTGGTGTTAATTTCACTGATGTGGAGGACCAGATCCTAATGCATGCACTGGAGCAAGTCTACAAAGAGGCACGACTTGAACTTATACCCGGCCAGGTAAATGGAGAGATATACAGTGTGTGTGTGAGTGTGAGTGTGTGCATATATAAATTAGCCAAATGTAAGAAGTGCGGCAAATGTGTTTGGGTTCACTCTATACTGCGAGCTTTAAACTACTGATTAATTTCTGACTGTTTTTCTGTCTCTGGGTAGCTGAAGAAAGCAATGGAGCTGAATGAACAGCTCAGACAACGCATGGGTGTAGTCATCGTAGGGCCAAGCGGAGCAGGGAAGTCAACACTCTGGAAAATGCTTAGGGCTGCTCTCAGCAAAACAAGCAAAGTGGTGAGTAAGAAGCAAACTGCCTACTTTGTTTATCATTCACTGATGTACTAACATATTCATTCAGTATTCAGTAAAAAAATGATTAATTAAAATGTGTTTTCCGAAGCTTGAGCGCCATCTTTCTGATGCTGTATTTGTGTAGGTGAAGCAGTATACAATGAACCCCAAGGCCATGCCCAGACATCAGCTACTGGGACATATAGACATGGACACCAGAGAATGGGCTGACGGTGTCCTCACACACAGTGCTAGGAATGTAGTCAGGGAACCCCAGGGTAAGAAAAACATGCAACTCAAATTTTGCAAATAGGGCCCTAATGGACAGGCTTGACAATTTGGATGAAGTGAGTTATTGCCTTCTTTAACTGGTTAAATTCTTGTAATGCAGGCAGAACGCTATGGATACAGACATTTCCAGTGACCTACATTCCTTTTAATCTCTACTTTTGAAATTAATGTACCCTGTTCATTCACTGTACATGATATACTGTATGTACTGTATGTTTTCCTAGAGGTGAACTCATGGATTGTGTGTGACGGTGATATCGACCCAGAGTGGATTGAGAGTCTGAACTCTGTGCTTGATGATAATCGTCTGTTAACCATGCCCAGTGGAGAACGTATCCAGTTTGGACCCAATGTTAACTTCCTGTTCGAGACTCATGACCTTAGCTGTGCTTCACCAGCCACCATCTCTCGCATGGGCATGATCTTTCTAAGGTCAGTCGGCCATGTACTCAGGGTTTTAAGTGTTGTTTCCAATCCATCTTTCTTGTTTCCTATTTTTATTTGTACCTCCAAATAAAAAAAATTCTCCTCTATGTGTCTTTAGTGATGAGGACATAGATGTAGGTGCCTTGGTGAAGTCATGGTTGAGGGCTCGGCCAGAGGAGTGTCGCAGTAACCTAGAAAACTGGCTAGGGGACTATTTCCAACGAGCCTTGGACTGGGTCCTTAAACAGGTAATCTTTGCCCTAACCTATGTCTGTACACTGGCAAAAATAAACTGTTTCATTGTGCTGAATTTTAAATATTCCATGCAGCAAAATTTTCTGTGTATGCCAGCAGATGGCCATAATGATAATCTCAATAAATTGCTTCCATTTACACCAATGAGTGTTTTGCTATAGTGATTTTAATAACACAAGTTTAGTGCTGTGTAGATATATTCAGTCCTGTATAACATTTAATGAAATAATTTTATAATTTTTTAAATAAAAATTTTCTTGTTTTCAAGTATGTATGTATTATGTATGTAAGTATGTTTTTTATTTTAACTATTGTATTTTTTATCTATGTCTCTTCTTGTCTGCATTAATCAGAATGACTTCGTGGTGGAGACTAGCCTGGTGGGTACAGTGTTCAATGGTCTGTCACATCTCAACACAGTGACGGAGAGAGGTCAGTTTATTGTTGGTCTTCTTAGAGGTTTGGGAGGAAACCTCAACCTCAAAACACGACAGGAGTTTGCCAAGGAGGTAAGGCCCTCTGTGTTTTGTATGTGTAGAAGGCAATTATTCAGTTTAAAGATAGAAATTTTATTGATGTTTTAGATTAAGTCTAAAGAATAAAAGAAGGATAAGTCACCATTCTAGTATGAATGCAGGATCTACATTTGGTAGGGAAGCTAGTCAGAAGTTTTTTCTTTGTTCTTTAGTTGCTGAATTGGGCCAGAGAAAGCCCACCTGACACCAGAAAACCACTAGACACCTACTACGACTTCAACAGTGGCCATCTAGCAGCTTATACATTCCAGCGTCCTGAGGGTCTCACACTGGAACAGCTTTCTCACACACACACACTACCTGTTATTGAGACGCCAGACATGCAGAGAGGTCTGCACTGTTTCTCTCCATGGCTCACCGCTCAGCACAGGCAACCCTTCATTGTGATTGGGCCAGAGGGCTGTGGAAAGGGGTATGCATACTCATACACAACACAAACATTTTCATAGTGTTGAACTTAACGAGCATATACACTTCCAAATACACCGACCAGGCGTGACATTATGACCACTTGTACAATCTAAAGCAATCCTCTTTCTGTGTGGAGTTTGCATGTTCTGTCAGGTTAATTAGAGACTTATTATGAAGGTCACTGTGAGTGGAGTACTAGAGTATGTTATGTTAAGAGGTGTCGCTAATGTTATGGACCCCTCTATGTTCTATACAATGTGATTCTGTATGTATATACATCTGATCGGGATCTGATAGGGATCACCTACTGTATGTATAGACATGTGATAGTATATATGCTGTATGTATATGCATCTGATCGGTATATATACACACAGAATCGCGCAGTGGTCCTGAACCCTCATCCTCAAGGCACACTCTCCTGCTTGCTTTCCAGCTATCCCTGCCTTTATAGCTTCTGATTGGCTGAACACCCCTGATCCAGGTAATCAGCATTGGGTAGGACAGGGGTAGTTGTAAAACGAGCCAAAACTAGGGTTGAGAAACACTGGTATAGAGTATACACATATTGAAGAAATCACAAACATAACATCAAAACATTTTTGAAAACATAGAAATGCTGACATTACATTACATTTATTCTCTCTCTAGATCACTAAATAATGATTTTATACATTCTGTCACACAAAACGAGAACAGCTTGGCAGTTCCAAAGTCTCTTTTTATTAAGGGCTCAATCACTAAGGAACGGTTTGTGGGTATGGGCATACCACAATTAACTCTACATTATCTACATTACGTATAATAAGAGTGGATGTGTGTTAGTTACTGCACATTAAGTAGTCAAGATTGACTTGGCTAATTTTGTTAGAACAAATAAATTCAGAGCTATTACACGACAAAAGAATAGAGGTTTAACAACTGCAACCATAACCATAGTGAACAAGAAACATACAAAAAAAAGGGCATAGATTGTCCATACAAAGATCATCTATCTTTGTATGGACAAACTATCATTGAGGACAATACAACAACTAAATGACACTATGCCAAACAAAGACAAAATCTTAATAAGCAGCAGGTATATACAGAATAAGTGAAGTAATATATGAAGCAAGAAGATTACTGCCACACAGGTAGTCTGTGTAAGCAGGTTAAGCAGACACTCCTCCAATTCACATACCTTGGAGAAAAGGATTTAGTGGCATTATGACTGTGAAGTAGAGGCAATCAAATGTGGACACTGACAATGATAAAAGCACTAAATAAACAAATCAAAGCATATTTTTGGTATTTTTTTTCTGGAGTTGACCTTTTGTGTAAAGGCATTGACAAGTCAGTATAAGGATCAGATCTGCATGTGTGTGGTGTGCGCTCGGGCTTCTGTATGTGTACAGTGTTCTTGCCTCAGAAGTAATTGCTTCACTCCCCAGGGGTTTGAAGAACAAGGGTCACTCAGTTTGCTTTTCACACTTCAGCTAAGTCTCTCTCACTGTTGTATTTCTCATTCCTTTGTCTTGGCTCAGTTTGCCTGAAAGGTCACTTTGCTATTGCTGTACTTCTTCTGATAAAAGAACATGTAATGAATGCACACATATACAGTGTACTGGAAGGAGTGTACATACATGGACATGTATTTACTTTCTAGTTCTCGTCTGTATGTTTGTGCCCTCACAAAATGTCTCTTTGCTTTGGGTTTGTTCTGACAAACACCAATCTCCAGATCCTGTGAGCACCTCTTTTTAAATACATAATTAATGCTCATCTTTTTCTTTTTCCCTGGTTTGACACTGTCCTAAACATGAGCTGTGTAAAATCGGAAACATTTAATTGTCTGGTTTAAACAGCAAGCCGTTGTGAGATCATGCCTTATCACACATAATATGTATGTAAGTACCTCTTCTTGATTTGTTTCTATATATTGTATTTTGTCTAGCATGCTCCTGCGCTATGCCTTCTCTCTACTGCGCTCTACCCAAGTTGCTGTGGTTCACTGCAGTGCACAGACCTCATCTCGCCATGTCCTACAGAAGCTCAGTCAGACCTGCTTGTTGCTCAGCTCTAATACTGGCCGAGTGTTCAGGCCCAAGGACTGTGAGAACCTGGTCCTTTATCTAAAAGACATCAACCTACCCAAACCAGACAAATGGGGGACTAGCAACCTTATTGCCTTTCTGCAACAGGTAAAGATTACACATAAAGAAAAGCACAGAAACAGATCATTTGTGAAAGGATGATGTGGTTTAGATAAGTTAGATTTTTTAGTTTCAGTGTTGATCTTCATGAGACCAGACATTGACACGGGTTTTTATCACATTAGTGTGGGTTCAGGGCTTTCCCACAGAAAAACAACAGTACTTTCTTGTTTGACTTTTTGAACTCTTTAACAATTTTTGGAGCCGATTACAAATAGACCGTCAAATTGTGACTCACATATCTCTTACAGGTTTTGACATATAATGGATTTTATGATGAAAATCTGGAGTGGGTGAGTCTTGAGAACATCCAGGTGGTGGCATCCATGTCAACAGGAGGTGCTGTTGGAAGTCATTCTCTCACCTCCCGCTTCTCTTCCATAGTACGCATCTGCACCATAGAGTAAGTACCGTGCAAATACCAAATAATAAAATATCCAGTAATAATCCAGTCTTTTATAAATTACTGTACATGCAATTATTAATGTTTTGTTCAAGCTTCAGCCATTTCCTCTTTCTTTTCCTACATCCATCTGTTTCACTGCCCCTTTACCTCTACCTTTAGCTATCCAGACAGGGAGCAGCTGCAGACTATCTACTCAGCATACCTGCAGCCAGTGCTCCAGCATAGCCTGGGCAGCCATGCAGACTGGGCTACCATAGGGAAGACACACCAACTGGCAGGGTCAATTGTGCAGCTGTATGAACAGGTATTGATTTAGAAAAGGCTGTTTTTCACATTATATTTGTAGCAACACATTCTTGCCTGAGACACTGAAAGCATAAACAAGTCAGTGGAGACTGATTCAATCAGTGGTTGTTCTCCAGCACAGATATAGCACACACATCCAGACTCATACCCTTTTGCAGCAAAGTAGCACTGCCAAAGCCCTTGTATGCTTTAAAAACATCCCTTTAAATTTCTTGATTTTATTTGAGTCCCAGCAATGTTCAAACAACTCATGAACTTTATTGACTAATGAATCAGCTAACAGCCCAAGCATCTTCCAGTGCATATAAGGATATCTGAAGAAAAGATTTGCAGCTGACAGAAATAATTTCCAATATCTGCATCCTTTATTTAACTTCATGAAAGCTGGCCCATGGCCCCTTAGCTTACAGTGTTAATTAATGCCACTGTGTTACATAGATAATTATATGTGACACGTTCAAGTAATAATCTGATACACTCTCTTGCTGCCTCAAGTTATATATTTGGAGACAGGACAAAATGTTTTCAATAAAAGTACAATATACTGTACATGAATTATAAAGACTTAAAAAAAAGGACACAGGAACACAATATGTAACTGTTCAGTGAATGTAGCTCCAAAATGTCAAACTTTTAGTGCCATGGATAAAGGATAAATTGAGCTTTTGGATGTTAATTATTTATGTCATGTGTCTTGCCTTTAATGCTGTTAGCAGAAGATATGTAATTGAATTGAATAAATTAATTATAATAATAATTATTAAATTAATTATTAATTGTTATCACCTGTTTGTGTGTTTTTCCTCTTAGGTGAAAGCAAAATTTACAGTGGATGATCACAGTCACTACCTGTTTACCCCCTGTATTCTTACAGAATGGGTTCTTAGCCTGCTACGATATGACCTCACTGCAGGTAACGCATGCAAAAATACACATATTAATATGTCTGTGTTTGAGCACTTTTCTGATTCTAATTAAACTTCTCTAAGTTAGGGAACAAGTAAGAACTTACACACCTCACTCGGATCCAGACTCATAAAAATATAGCATTTTTTAACATATAATGTGAGAGGCCTTAAGAATCTGACCCATGTACATTTTCAGAAGCGCAGTTGAATGCAAACAAAACCAAGAAGTTGGATTCAGTGACCCAGCTGGCTTTCTACTAATTGTTTAGACTTCAGATGAATAATAATCCTACCTCTGCTGAGGAGCATAAAGAATTAATAACTAGTGTACACTACCAGTCAAAAGTTTGGACACACATAGATATGATCATGTTTTGAAAGAAATTCCTGTTTTAGAACATCAGATTGTTTAGACATTGTAAATGTTGTAAATAACTATTGTAGCTGGAAACAGCTGTTATTAAAGAAATATTTACACATAGAGATTTTCATAATTTGCTATTGCAAATGTATAATTTAAAAGGACAACTGATCATTAGAAAACTCTTATACGATGGTGACAGCTGAAAACATGTAATGTAATTCCTATGTGTCCAAACTTCTGACTGGTAGTGTATGTCAGTATAGATGCCAAAATCAAAAGGAAGCCCCCTTAGTTTGTTTTCAGTATTCTTTTAACTCTCTTCCTCCTCTTCTCTCTTTCCTTGATTCCTCTCTGTCACTTGTCTGTCACCCCTACTTTTTTCATTCTCTCCTCTCCCTTTGCTGTCCTTTCATCTCTCTCTCTGTCACTCTTTCCCTCCTTCTGCAATGTGTTTCTGCTGTGATAGTGAGTCCAATCATTTATTTTAATTAAACATGCCAGCAGACAAACTTTTTCTGCGCTCATCATTTTTAACTCACTTTTACTTCTTCCTCCTTCCACCCTTTTCTCCATACCTTCATTCTGGTATGTAAAAACGTTCCTTCTTCATCTTTGTTCTGTGACTCTGTGTGTGTGTCGTGAGTTTGAGTGTGCATGTGACTTGTAATGTATATATTAAAAACACTTAAACCTTAATGCCAATGCCTTAAGTTATATTATGGTTGTTCTTTTTTTCTCTAATTTCATTCTTAATAATCAGTTTAAGATATTTTCATTAAATGCTTCATTTTATATATTTCCATTATACAACAAATATTTTTTAAGATTTTATAAACAGTCAATATCAGTAACAGCAGTTGCCTCCAAAATGGGGCTTATTTTCTTTATTTATGGTTTATTCTGGAGCTAGAATCACCACTGAGGCATAGAAATGTTTAGCATGTCAATTTGGCATTTTTTGTGTTTTCTTCTCCTCGGTAGTTTTCAAAGTTAATGTCAAGAAAACCCCACGGTGTTAACTGAGTCTTTGTTTGATTGTCGTCTTTTTCAGTATAACATGACATACACTATTAAGGCCAATGGCCTACAGAACAATGATTATCCCTTTAGTTGTTTGGTTTTGCCAGCTGCCCCTTGCTAAATTTTGGGGTAATTTTGTAAAATTAATCTCACTCTAGGTGGTGACTTTTCCACGGCTAATCTAACCCAAAAAACACCTTTGACTTACGTCGAGGCCTGAGTCATAATGCTTGTGTCTTTTTGCTCACTGCTGTAAATGAGAAACAAAAAAAAATCCCTTTTTACACATCAATCACAAAAATTTTGTGTGCAGCCACCACAAATGCAAAACAAAGTCAGTAACGCCATCTTGTGTGTAAATTGCAAACTAATTACTCACTGCTTGTACATGTATTCCATTTATGTCTTTTTAGCTCAATCTAATGTGACAGACAGTGTGTTGGAGGTGGTAGCATATGAGGCCAGGAGGCTCTTCAGAGACCGGCTAGTTTCTTCCAAAGACCTTCACACCTTTGATAACATCCTCTCCTCCATCATTCGGGGAGACTGGGGCTCTGATGCTATAGATAACATGACTGGTATGACACAGCCATACTCAGACAAATACTGTCATTCTGTTTTTTCACAAGTGTTTAATTCTAACCAACATGATGCTATTTAAATGTCCTTTTTTACATTGATTTGACTTCTCTAAGGCACTTAAATTGTAAATAAAACTCTCATTCACCACTTCAGATCAGATCATTATGCCATTGTGCAGCTGTTATCAAGTCTTGGGTGAAGGTGACAAGACTCGCATAGTTGCCTGCCAACTCTTAGTGTGATATAAATGAGAACAAGGTCATACAAGCAAGTCTAGTGTCATTAACACTTCCCAGGAAGTCCCTTTGCAGCCTTAGGAGAAATGAGAATAAAAGATAAATCAGAACCTGTTAAAAATCCATAAATAAAGTACAATATATATATATAGTTGATCTTGTTCATACATACTGAGGAAGCCAGCAAGACCCAAGAAAAAGTTGGCTCATCTACAAAGAGATGTAATGATCAAGAGCAGGTCCTGGCTGATGACTAAACACAATGACATATCTATAACCAAGGCCCTTCAAACAATTAAACAAAGGCTCACAGTGCTGGCAGCTACACTAAAGACACCAAAGGGACAGAGCCAGTGCTGCTGTTGCAGTGTTTATTTTTTTCATGTTTTTAATCTCATCTGATGTGCACATATACAGGTATAACTGTGTAATAATTCCCCTGTTTGCAGATGGTTTCTATGTGACTTGGGGAGCCTCTGAAGGGGCGGTAATTGCTCCAGGCCTGTCTCTACCTTCTCATGGTAAACAACTTGGACGCCTGGATTCTGCTGACTTAAAACAAGTCATACAGAAGGTACACAGTGATGAATTGTTATCTGCTGTGTAAATTGCACAGTAGTGGAAACTTAACTAAGCATAGTGTATTTAATTTTTATTTTTCTTTAGTTTTTCTATTTGTTTGCAATTCCGTACATACAGTATGTTCCACTACATTAGAAAGTCAAGAATTGGAATATATCTTCTTCTGATGCTATCTTCGCATCTCATTCACATGCACATTTTTCTTCACTTCATGGTATTTTGGTGCACCTCCTCACCTGTGTGTGCTCCTGCTTTCTCTTCCTCTAGGGTGTAGTCCTGTACAGTCGTGATAACCGAGAGTTGGATCTTCTCCTGTTCTGGGAAGTGTGTGATTTTGTGTCCAGGGTGGATCGCGTCTTGACTCGACCCGGTGGCTCTCTGCTTCTGGCTGGTCGGAGTGGAGTGGGCCGACATACAGCCACGTGCCTGGTGTCACACATGCACGGATACACATTGTTCACCCCTAAAATCTCCCGTACTTATACTCTTAAACATTTCAACAATGATCTCAAGACGGTAAGTATGAATTGTCTATAGGATATTAGTGACTCAGTTGGTTCACATTTTCCCAACCTAACCATTTTCTGCAGAATGAACTTAGATTTAAGATATGCATTTTATGTAGAAGCTATTTAATTGTCCTGTCATTCACACTCTATCAGGTGCTTTGTTTCAGTTTTAAATTGCAAAATCGCTAGTGTCAGGTGGCACCTATACTTAGTAATCAAAGTACAAATGCACTCATATTTTTTCTAAAATAAATGTAGAATTGTTGTTGTATAGCATAAACAGTGTTTGTGATATAGAGTATGTGTATCAAATGTGCAGTGTACTGTACATATAAGTGTACTGTATGAGCAGGTGATGCAGCTGGCAGGTCTGGAGGGGCAGCAGGTGGTGCTGCTGTTGGAGGATTATCAGTTTGTTCACCCAGCCTTCTTAGAGATGGTCAACAGCCTGCTGTCATCAGGTGTGTATTATGTTCATCTACATCTTATTTCCATCTTTATGAAAACAGATTTGACTATTAAGGTTGCCTCCTGTTGGTTGAAGGTTTACAGTTTTGGGGTCAGGTCAGCAATACAATGTTAGAGTACCGTTCATGTGCATCATATCAGACACATCCCATCTACAGGCACTGTGTGAGAGTTTACATGCTCTATATTTAAATGTAGATTGTGATTGTAGGACCACTTTAGCAAAGGTAATGCTGTACACTAAACATACTGTAAGTTGTTGTAATGTATCTATGCCATTTAGTTTATTCTGAGGTATGCTAGCATTTAAGGAAACACTGGTTATTTCTTTGTGTGTTATGTTTCAGGTGAAGTTCCAGGTCTCTATACCCCAGAGGAACTGGAGCCCCTTCTCTCCTCCCTCAAAGATGCTGCTTCCCAGGATGGATTTACTGGACCACTCTACAACTATTTTTCTTACAGTCAGTGCTGTGTATTTATTGATTTATTGATTGACTCTGTCTGTGTGTTATTCATTATTTCTGTCTCCTCTAAAAACTACTACAAGTGCTATGCCTACAGTCTATCTACAGTACACTCTTCTGTAATTGTAAGTTACTCCATTCCTGTCTCCTTGATGTGCACTGGTTGCAGTGTCACTGAGGATGATGTTGCTGCTAACAATCACCTGATCACCCTTGCTATGCTAGATGCCAATATTGTTAACACAGAGTGTAGTGGATGTATTCACAATGTTGCTGTTACCCTGTCACTTGTTGTCTGCATTTTGTAATGAACTTCCCAACTAGTTTTTACCTGAAAATCTTTTAGCTTGTTTTTTTGTCACATTTAGGAATCCAGCAAAATCTCCACATTGTTCTGATTATGGACTGCTCCAACCCTAACTTCACCATCAACTGTGAGAGCAACCCGGCTTTTTATCGCAAGTGTTCTGTCCAGTGGATGGAAGGATGGTCTGAAAGCAGCATGAGGAAGGTTAGAGGAAGACAACAAGTAGAGCAAAGATAACACCAGAATATAATATTAAAGATTTTGGAAATTAAGAGAAGATTACAGGTCAGTACACTAAACTAAAATATATGAAAATGTCCTGATTATCTACTAGGAAATAATGAAAAGACAATTCTTCATAACCTAGTCCTTATGAAAAAGAACAAGCACAGTCTCCATATCCATTATTGACCCTATCCCTGTGCGACTTCAAAAATGTATTTCCTTACTAATGGTATATCAGTATTGGTACATTAATAAAGTAGAGGAGACAAGTTTTCTTAAAAATATATGCATCAATGCTTTCTATTTAAATTTCCCATGGGGTGTGTGGAAACATGGATCTTGTCAGATTCCTGAGCTGTTGCTGGCAAAGACAGAAGGAGGAGCAGGGGAAGAGAATGAAACAAGAAAGGCCACTAAGGGAAAAAGCTCAGGTAAGAGTACATGCACAAAAACCATACTTGTTTGTGTTTGTATTAGACAGTACAGATAATAATTTGTTATTCCATTTTGCTCCTGGCCTAAATACACAGCTCTGCACTTGATATAGTGATTCTCTTTCCAAAATAATTTCATGTCATATTACCTTCCACTTTTTAAATTAATTTTATTCAATTAATTTAATTGAATAATTCTGAAATATCCACCAAATATATTAATGACTTCATAAAGATGGAAATATATTTTTTTAACCAGTATTTAGTCTGTATCTCAACCATAAATTTTTCTCCTTTGAATTACAACATAATTTGCATTACTAAGGCAATAAAATCACAACTTAAGGCCAGTTTGTGCACACACGCTTTTACATCTTTTGCTCTCAGCGGGATCTGGGCAAGGAGACCTGTGTCGTTTGTTCCTGATGGTCCATGAGTCATGTAGAGAGCATGGTGCAACACCCAGCCAGTACATGGCCTTTCTACATGTTTACACTGCATTATACAGCCGGAAGCAAAGCCAACTCACAACAAGACAACAGCATCTTCAGGTAAAACATGATCTCTATATGGCACTTGTTTCTTAGCAATGCCACTATTTAATTTCCTATTTCTGTTTGACTATTTATACAAATGCATGTAGTTGGTAGCCAAAGATAAAACGTACATTTTTTATGTATTTATTCATTTTTCTCTGCAGTTATTTTTATGTATCTTAAGATAGAAAGTAAAAACTCCATATATTAGAAGATAAAAGCAGGGGCATACAAGTGTTCTACACAGAAAATAACAGAATTTTGAACACAAAACTGATTTGACTTAAGTCTCTCTTGGTTTATTAATTGATAAACTTTGCCTGCAGGCCGGTGTGTCTAAGCTGAATGAAGCGAAGGCATTGGTCGATGAGTTGAAGAGGCGAGCTGCAGAGCAGAGTGCACTGCTGAAGACTAAACAACAGGAGGCAGATTCTGCCCTGCAGGAAATCACCAGCTCCATGCAGGTGTGTGCATTTGTTTGCTGATGTGTATGTCACTGTGTGAAACAGGCAGGCCAGCAGTCCTGCAGGGTTTCATGCCTCCTCCAAGTTATATCTGTCCTCCTTGCAACTCTCTCTTCTCTTCTCTTCTCTTCTCTTCTCTTCTCTTCTCTTCTCTTCTCGGCTTAGTCCTCCCTGCTGTGAAGACACTATTTATTTACTTTTCATCTATGCAAATGTGTTTGTTCTGTGTCTTCCATCCAGAGTTTTCTGTC
>OMLM01003402.1:30108-49313 GCA_900302695.1 Helostoma temminkii
CAGGCAGGCCAGCAGTCCTGCAGGGTTTCATGCCTCCTCCAAGTTATATCTGTCCTCCTTGCAACTCTCTCTTCTCTTCTCTTCTCTTCTATTCTCTTCTCTTCTCTTCACTTTTCTCTTCACTTTTCTCTTCTCTTCTCTTCTCTTCTCTTCTCTTCTCTTCTCTTCTCTTCTCTTCTCTTCTCTTCTCTTCTCTTCTCTTCTCTTCTCTTCTCTTCTCTTCTCTTCTCTTCTCTTCTCTTCTCGGCTTAGTCCTCCCTGCTGTGAAGACACTATTTATTTACTTTTCATCTATGCAAATGTGTTTGTTCTGTGTCTTCCATCCAGAGTTTTCTGTCTCCTTGTATCTACATTTCAAATTCCCATGTTGTCTGGAGGATGAATGGATGAATGTATGAAATTATTAAGAAAGAAAATCGTTAGTTGTGATATCCTTTGTCTTCTCTCTTTGGGGAAACAGAGAGATAGAAGAAGCAAGAGAAAGAACTGTCACCAGAGTCAGTTTGCAGAGTGATAATTAACGAATAGCCTGATCCCTTTGGGCTGCAGCAGCCTCTCCTGTAGACAGCTGGGAAAATGAAGAAAGACTGAGACAAGATGAAGGGTAGAAACAACCCATGTGCAAGGCTTGGGGAATGTGGAAAGGAAGAAGCAGTGGAAGAGCAAGCAAAATTATATTTTTAAAGGGAATAAGGAAAGTATAGGATGCTTAATATATAGGAAGGGAGCAAGACTAAAACTGGGGAAACAGTTAAGGAAGAGGTGAGCTTTTGATTAGTTTATGTATCCTTTTATTCCATTACAATTACTTAGACATCACACGATCTTTATGGTTATCCAGAATGCCAGTGACCAGAAGACAGAGATGGAAAAGATAAAAGGGAAGATGGCTCAAGAAGTGTCCAAGATTGAAGAGAGAAAGGCCAAAATAGATGATGAGCTGAAGGAAGTACAGGTGAGTTGCCTGCTTAAGTTCTGCAGTCATTATGATAATGTTATTGTAAATACACAGAACTGCATACATACATACATAAAATATGATCCCAGCTTCACCTATCATCTTTTATTCTTTACCTTACTACTGCTGCCCTGTAGCCTTTGGTAGATGAAGCAAAGCGTGCAGTGGGTAACATCAAGCCTGAAGCACTGTCTGAGATTCGCTCCCTCCGCATGCCCCCTGATGTCATCAGAGACATCCTGGAGGGGGTGCTGAGACTGATGGGCATCTTTGACACCTCCTGGGTCAGCATGAAAAGGTGAGAGGGGAAGAAATAGGAAGACTATGTAAAAGGATACAACAAGAGTGAAATAAAAAGGCGAATACATGTTGTAGATGAAGAGAAAGTGAACTTGTTGGGAGCATTTAAATTGATGAGGATCTTCAGCTCCTCTTTAGTCATCAAAAAGAGATATAAGGGGGTGTTCATGGATGTGTGGGAACAGAGGAAGAAGAAGAAGCTAGAAAAGAATTGAGATAAAGAAACACCTTTAAACTTGGGTTAACATAAAAAAGGACGTCATTCACAGTGCTTCACAAATTTACATGTACTGTATTCAGTAAAAATGACTGATATGAGCTGCTGAATAAACTGTTTATATTTTATTAGATATGAGATGTTAAGCTAGAATTAATGTGATAATTATCTGGATTCTCTCTGATGATCACTACTTTTATTTGCCTTATTGCCATGACATGTACCTTCAATTTCCTATGTCCAGTGTCATTTTTAGTTTGCCTCTCTTTTTCTCTTTGCTTAATTTGTTTATCTACTCATAGGGCTGGGAACTGAAACTCAAATTATGTCTCCTCAAATGATTAAGTTAAAAATTAGATCCATTCAAAATTGAATGTACCAGGTATTATAGCAAAACTTGCATTTCGGTTCTGCTTATCGATTTCAAAATGCGGAACCAATTATGCACATGACTTGTTTAACTGGATATGAGCTAGCATGCATGGCTAACATTATAAACTACAACAGTGTGTGAAAGATGGAGTGACGTAAACCGTCACAAGCTAAGGCTAACCAAAAAACATTTAAGGTAGCATGGAATCAGTGTGAAAGACAGTACAGTGTTATGTTTTCCAAGCCCAAGTGTGTAAATCAGCCACCAGCAGCACCTCACAGACACCTCCAGTAGAGCCAGGGATAGTTAGCTGCAACGCACCATTCTCTCTGGCAATAAAGAGAAAAAGAGGAGGGCGGTCACAGAGCAGTATTTGTGGATTCACTACAGATTTCTGGTGAAAATACAAAAAACAAATGATGATGTTGACGTACTTGTATAGAGAAAGATTTGCTTTTTTAATGTTGCCAGTCTACCACACAGTGTTACTGTTGTACTGTTTTAATTATCAACCTCAAAGTAACTTAATCCGTCAGATAAATAGAGGAGTAAAGAGCAAAATATTTTTATCTGAACTGTAGTGGAGCAAAAGTAAAAGTAATGTAAAATGTAAATACTTAAGTGGTACAAATATTTCTGAAATTGTACTTTACAGAACTGAGAAAATGTTTTTAATAATTTATCAACTCTACTATTGTCATCTGAAAGCTCAGAGAGCAAAGAGATTGCAGCTTTAGCAGCTAAACTGCTGCAAAACATTTAGCTTTTACCATTTTTGAAATCAAAATAAGGAATCAATAAAATCCGGAATCAATAAGTGAAATCAGAATTGGAAATGATAAAATTTTGAACGATATCCTATCTACTTATATCTTATTCTCTCTCATTTTCCCTTCTCCCTTTCCCCCATTTTGTGTAGCTTTTTGGCTAAGCGTGGTGTGAGGGAGGACATAGCTACTTTCGAAGCCAGGAACATCACCCCTGAGATTCGCCAAAGTGTGGAAGAGCTGCTCAACAGGAACAAGGCATCTTTTGACCCTAAGGTCAGCTGACTATGATAGCGGAGTAATAATTAGATGTAGGGTTTGTGAATGTTATTAACCCCTTGTTGATTTTTGTTGTTGTTGTTGCCTGAAGATGCTAGGACTGTTTTAACTTAGTTGTTTGCTGTTTTTATAATGGTTAGAATGCAAAGCGTGCAAGTGCAGCAGCTGCTCCTCTGGCTGCTTGGGTCAAAGCCAATGTCCAGTACTCTCACGTCCTGGAGAAGATAGATCCACTGGAGAGAGAGCAGGCCGGACTACTGGAGTAGGAATTCACAAACACACACATGCTAGAAAACATATTATTTTGAACACATCTGGGCAAACTTTTCATTAAATGATTGTCACAACGATGCCATGGTTGTTAATGAGGTTGTGGTTTTGGTTTCTTATTTAAATGATGCAGCTAGAAATTGAGAATAAACACACGTGGGATACCTTTCAATGTTTTTTGTGTGTCCAGAAACCTGAGGAAGACAGAGAGTAGAAAGAATAAGCTTGAAGACCAGCTCAACTCTGTAGGAGCCAAGGTCAACGAATTGAAAGAGAAGTATGTATATCAACCTTCTGCTCATCCACCCTTTGATCCTTCTAATGTATTTCACCTGTGGAAAAAACATTGTACGGTGTAACATCATCATAAATTTATGGTTTAAATGTGTTTCTAATAAATCATAACTCCACTTCTTCAGCCTCACAGTGATCACTATTTGCTAAGAACTAATTCTGACTTCTAAACCACTAAAATAAACATCTAAAGTAAAAACTGCTGTAGGTAACAGACTAACTAGCATTCAACGTTTTCTGGTGCTCTTATTGTTCGTCCATTCAGTTATATAAACAATGGTATAAATATTGATGCCGAAAGGACATGTCCATCCTGCTCCTTTTAAATTGGCTGAACATTTCCCAGTCAGTATATCAGGTTAAAGTTAGACAAAGGTGAACTTCACACTGCAACTGATCAAAAGCTCACGCTCTGTGTTCCTCTGTCTTCTAACATCTTCAACCTTACCAACTTGCCCTCACCCTTTCTTGCCCTTTACTGTATCGTTTTATGTGCTCATACTGCCCACTCTGCTCAACTCTACTCTCTTTAAACACATATCAGAACGTCATTCAAATCTCTACTCACCCGTATAAAGCACATTTATCCGACCCCCTTTCTTCCTCTTCACTTTTTATTCAGGTTTCAATGTCATACCACAGAGGCAGCTAAGTTGGAGGCTGAGGTGACAAAGGCCCAGGACACAATTAATGCTGCCCAGCAGCTCATATCACAACTGGATGGAGAACACACACGTTGGAATGCACAGGTAGTATTGGTGTGGGAGGTTATACACATTTACTTCGAAAGTTGCTCATTTACCATATAAGTGCAACAGGAGGTGTGAGTTTGGTTGTGTGTGTGCGTCAGGGGGATGGATCCTGCTGTCTTGGGGACCCTTCTGGCTGTTTTTACTCCTCTCCACAGCATCTGTCTGCACCTTAATTAAAACACTCAATCTCATCGTGGCACACACACACACACACACATACGCACACCCTCCCTCAAGGCTTGAACCAAAGCACCAGTTTACTCTCTACTCACGTATTTCCATATACTCACACATACACACAAATTTCATCCCTAACTCTTTTGCACACTGTGCGGTCGCTGTGGTTCACAATATGCTAATGCCTCTAAGCTTTTTCTGTGTTTCAAGGGAAGAAGGAAGGACTGCATAGAGAAAGGGATACACAACTGCAGAGCAAGTGAGGCAGAAATAGACACAATAATAATAGACAGGTTTTATGTTGAATTATAGAAAGTGGCAATATGTTTGACTGCATTAGCCAGATGTGTGGAGAATCAGGGTTATGAAGTTTGACAATGAATCCCGAGGCGTTACTACTTATGAACATGGACATCCTTCTCTGATCCCCTTGCATGGGCCTGGGCTGCTTTAAAAGAATCCAGATCAACTAGAAATCACTGCTGTAATACCACATCAGTTTGTACATTGGGCATTTGTGTCAGTGCTTTTCTGCATTTGTATGATACATAGATTGTTTGAGGTTAAAAACTGTACACTATGCTGTAATGGAGTCTCATGCTATGTTCATATGAATAAAGCTATTTCCCTTTCTCTTTTATTTCCATCTTTTTTTTCTCTCTTTATATTCTCCTCTGATTTCTCCCAACACTTGTGGTACCTCTGTCTTACTTTCACCTGTTCATCCTTATTCATCCTTTTTCTTGTGCAATCCCTATCTCTCTTTCAACCAGATGTCTGAGATAAAGAATGAGTTAGATACGCTCCCTATGAGGGCCATGCTTGCTGCAGCCTTCATCACCTATCTGTCGGCAGCTCCTGAAGACCGTAGAAGACAGTATCTGGAGACATGGATGGCTCAATCTGGACTACAAAGTAAATATACTCTACACGCTAACACAGTAACATTTATGCTTAACAGATTGAAAACACATTTCTACCCACACATGGCACAATGCACAATCAGTGCTGATACATAAGGTACAAATACAATGTTTGCAAGCAACAAGAACTGAATGTCAGTATTAATTGAATCATTCTAAAATAGGTGTGTTAAATGTTAAAATCGATCACAGTTTAACTAGTTACAATTCACATAAAAGAAACTACCTACATTTTTTTAAATGATGCTGAGGTTTTGTCTGTAAACCTTTATAAGTGTCCTAATGTTTAATCATGTGAATGGCCTCAGGCACACTCCTGTTTTGGTATTTTACATCTCATATACCAAGCATAATGGCATTAATTTGTCTGCTCTTCTATTCAGATATTAACAGTCCATCCACACAAATGAAAAAATGTGAAATGTGGACAAAGTCCCTTTTCAGCAGTGTTAGGTCATTATTAGCTCAAACCATATAATTCTGTTGGCAGTGTCTCCCCCACAGGGCTTTAGAAGTGCATGTAAATCTCAAACAGCTGAGTCATCCACTTGACCCACTGTTGTTTCTATATCCCTGTGTTCATCAAATAGCTTCTCTGCAAGCTGTCAAGATTGCTTAGTGACCCCACTTAAATTGTAATATAATGTGTTTAGGCACTACAGTTGAATTGGGAGTTGTTGTCAAATGGCTGTTGGTCCAGTGACTGCAGTACCTTAGATTTTGTTGAAATGATTTCAGTGTGCAAATGTAAAAGCAGCAAATTGTCTTATGTTTTTACCAGAGTTTGAATTGCGGTCATTCTTGTCCTCCGAGAGTGAGCAGCTAATCTGGAAGAGTCAAGGACTGCCCTCTGATGACCTGTCCATGGAGAATGCATTGGTCATACTTCAGGTTGGATATCCACTAGCCTGTCAATCCTTGATAATCTGTTTGCTTTTCTTTTTAATGCCCCTTCTTGCAGTCAGTCAAGTTCTGTTTTTAAGGAATTACTGTTCTGTACATTTTTGTTACATGCATTGTTTGGACCTTTTAACAATAACATCAAGTATTTTATTACTGCAACATTTATTTGTAACCATCAGGTACCATAGTAAATTTTACTTTTTGTAATTCATCTGTCATTCATTTGTCTAAATTGTTTGTGTGTTGTTTTCACCATTGCTGCATTCAGATCAATGCACTCAGTTTACGGGTAAGAAGTTGCAATCTTTCATCTTTGTAGCCCACAGCTCTGTAGTTTCTCTGTTGCTTTCATTGTTTGTGTGCTTGTATCTACCATATGCTGTGTGTGTTATATACACCCATACAACTGTGTCCACTGCTAAAATGTGAAAATTGAAAGTAGCATCTTTACATTAAAGCTTATATAAATATACACACATATCCCCACTGACATGTTGGTCTAGCTTAGTGTGGTTGATAGATAGATAGGTAGATAGGTAGATTGTGTGGGTGGGTGGATGTATATATGTATGTTCGGATGGATGGATGGATAGTGATGATGATTGGATGATGATTCATTGATTCCCAAGGGGGGAAATCTGGTGTTACAGCAGCCAATACTCAAAAAAACATTAGAACATTCAGCTACAGAAAATCTACACACTGACAATACACACACAAAAAAAGAAAAACACATAGATGAGAAGACCTAAGGGCAATTAAAGAAACTGCAGCATATTAGAATATTGCATTTGTAATAGTAGGTAATGTGCTTTATCTACAATATATAATATTCTAAGTCAGATGCTGACTCTTAAAGGGATAGATAAAATGTAAACACAGCACACATAAAAGAAACAAAAATAGACACCAGAGTTACTTCTATCACTACATAGAGTAAGAACATGGGGAACAGACAAATTAACAGGTTTGAGATGGTCTGAGAGAGAGTTCTTGACCAAGAGACCATGAAATAGAAGCACACAGAATGAAAGGAGGGTGGTGGACTTCATTCCTTTGCCTGGCATGGGAATGACACTGGTCGATAAACATGACAGCAGTGAGAAGGAACTGAACTACCCACATACACACCTTCTTTTCCTTAGTAAACAAGCTTCTTTCAGTAACCCTTCCTTTTACAAACCCCTAATGACTTAGAATTTACTCTGAAAATACATGGAAAGTTATAGTAATGTAATGGGTAATTACCATATGTATTAATTACTGAATAATTTCAGCTAAAATACTAAGAAAAACCTTCAACATTACCCATCAAATAAAATAAGTATTTTGTAATTATAGCCTACAAAAAAAATCCTTCAATGGGATCAGAGGCCTCAACACTGGGAGCTTTTGACGGGCACCCTTCATAAAATGTGTTTGTCACCAAAACCCACATGCCAGAAAGACTAAAATTGTGGTGAAAGCTTTGCATTTCTCAGTGTTTGTAGGGAGTACAGCACATCCACCACTGAACACAGAGGAAGGCATGGCGGAAAAGGAACGTTCCTGGATTCACACCACTCCTCACAAATTCACCATTTTCCATTATAGAGCAAACGGATGGAAGTAGCTCTTGCATTCACAATTGTGTCAGTGACTGCCGGGGAGGAGACCTGCTGCATTCAGGTTCCACTTTTCACGTGCCAAGCCAAGAGAGCAATTTGGTCTGAGTGAGGATGGTAAATCACTCCTCCTGCTTGGAATAGGAGGTCCCTCCAAACAGCAATGGGCCACGGTTTGTCTGCTAGAAGCTAAACCATGTCTGCTTTCCAATGCTTGGATTGTGAACAGGGAGCCACAGGAATTAAAGACAGGCTCTGTTTTCTCACCCTGGCTAGTGTTGGGGAGATCAAGCGTTGGAATGGTGGGAATGCATAAAGTGGGCTAGAGCATCTACTCCCAATTGTGCGTCTGCACTTGATAGGGAGAATAGTGGGCAGTGAGTGTTCTCTTGCGAGAGATCTGTGGCTTCCTGGCCAAATCTCTGCTAAATCTTTTACCACTTGAGGGTGAAACTCCATACCCCATACAAGTGGTTTCCCCTGGATAACAGGTCTGTGCCTCGGTCTAAAACTCCCGGCACATTTGTTGCGCAAAGGAACATGAACCCTGTGCTACTTCACAATATTATTTTCTAGGCCAGCCTGTAAAGTGGTTGCCTCCCTGGTGGTGGATGTGAGTAACAACAGTAGAGTTGTCTGTTTTACTTAAAAAAAAAAAGCTCTGAAAATGTCTCAGAGCTGAAACACAGCTTGGGGCTGTAATACGTTTATATGAGCCCGAGCCCTTGGTGAGCAAACATTGTTCCCTGCTCTGCCCATCAAAGTTGTGTCCCACTCTGATAGTGATGCATCCGTTGTCTTCCTGATTAACACCGCCCCCAGTGGTACCCCCACTGCTAGAGTTACTGGGCCTCTTCATGCAAATCTGAGCCACTGCCACTCTGTGCCTGAGGTGATGGCCACCAAATTACCACTTTGACCCGCTTACAAACCTCATATAGGTTATTATCTACAGGGGGGCAGTGTCGGAGGCACAGGGAGACAGCTTGTTTTAGCTTGCGGGTGATAAGTTACAGTAGTGCTATGTTGGTAACTAAATACGTTTTAGCATTTGGTGACATGCTCTTTTTTCCGGGTTGTCTGTGACCCCTTAAGCAGGAAACCAGGCTGCTGAGGGAGCTACTAGTTTCTTATGGGAAGAAAGAAGGAATGAGTTACAATTGGCACTCGACATTGATAGTATGGGGTGGGTGGAACACTAGCACTGCTTGAACTGTGTGTGCCACTGACAGACATGGTGTCATTGGAACTTCCGTAGTTGGTCACACTGAGGCGATTCCCATAATGAAACACCGAGCAAAGTTAGAAAAAGAACCCAAGGCTTATTTTGGCAATAGCCAAAGTTTAATTATGCTCTAGAAATGAACTTTCCAGTAAATTACCTTTTCTTACGTAGTTATTTTCCATGGCAACTTCCATTTATAAAAGGTTTGCATAAGCCAAGCCCTGCAGGAACAGTTTTTCTCTAGTGTCATGGTAGAGTAAATACCGGGCATATTGTAGATATTTGTACAATATGCTTAGTAAGTAAGCGCAAACTGTACTGTAAAAGAAAGTTTCTTTCCATGGTATTACCAACCATGTACCATATTATTTGTAATATAATTTTCCTTTTCCATGTATGTAAAATCTAACTATTTATTCAGTATGTAAAGTGAAGCTGTACTTATTTGTTTTCATTCACAGCAACTTTAGTTTGCAAGACCAGAACATTTTAGGGCTCAAAGGCTCTTTTCTTTCTTGATAAAACTTTCCCAAATCAACTTGTGCTAAACTGTTTGTAATTGTTGTACACACAGAGTGTTGCCTGTCCATTCCTGATTGACCCCTCATCCCGAGCAACGGAGTGGTTGTGTACTCATCTCAAACAACACAGACTAGAGGTTATTAACCAACAGGTAAACAACACTCAAAACTAATTAAATGTTTTTGGAAACTTATTGTCACACTGGTGATTGTTCCAGTCAGTCCACCCTAAACCTGATTAATCCAAATTTATTTAAAATCTATTACTGTTATCTGCTATTATAGATAGATAGATAGATAGATAGATAGATAGATAGATAGATAGATAGATAGATAGATATGCCAGTTTTACATTTCTTCTCGATCTGTCCAGTTTATATTTTTCTTCCATTTATTTATTTGGATCCCCATTAGCCACTCTACAAACTCTACAAAACTACAAAATACTGGTGTTTTAGATCTAACAAATCGATAACATTAATTAATCAAAGGGCTGTATCACTCATTACTCACTCATTAGCAGCTAGTAATTGAAAAATTGGTGCCAGTATTTATTATTCCCTCAAAGGAGCAATTATTTTTTCTGCATGCTGCCGTAATGAGATTGAATATCTCTTTTGTCTGTCGACTAGTAATGGGATAAGAATACTAAGGATGTCCCGATACCGGATTTGGGTCCAATACTGCCCTCATGTACTCATACTCGTAAAACTTCTCAGATACTGTACCCAATACTGCTTTATGGCAGAGCGTTAATTCCATTTTGGGTGAGCAGGTAGGCAAAGGTGGAGAAATGTCAGCAGTGTGGAGATATTTAAAGTGTTAGTATAACACACAGTGCAACAAGTTTGCTAATGCCAGCAGCAGCTGCAGCGACCAGTGCATCAAACACTGGAGAAGTGTCCAGAGACAACCCACAGGCTGTTCAAATAACAGAAGCACGCACTTAGTATATTGTGTCGGACAGTTATGTCACTCCCCGCCATAATCACATCGCTGACACTGTCTTACCTAAGGTACATAACTTTGTAAAAAAAAACATATTCACAGCCTGATGCAGGACATTACAACCACTTCACCACTGGTAGTTGGATCAGCAGTATCTCTCCACTGTCTCTTATTAGTTTAACAGCACAGTGGGTTAATGAGCATTTTACTCTCGAGCAAACATAGTCTATGGATGCCCTGTGTCACTAACACCCTTCAGCTAGCTGTTAATGAGGGTGTTGTTGATGTGTTGGCCATCAAGCACAAAATAGTTGGACATTTTAAACACTACATCTTAGCCTACTGGTTTCAGGACATCATTAAAGCATACATGTATATATTTAATTTGTGATTTGTTGTTATGGTGATAACAATAATATGATGTGTTACAGGGTACCATGTCATCACCCAGTACTGTGTTTTAAAGTTATTTTTAACTAGTCTGTGTCTGTTTGCCTGCTCTCTATAGGATAGTAATTTCATGACATCCCTGGAGCTGGCAGTCAGATTTGGAAAAACTCTCATTATTCAAGAGATGGATGGGGTTGAACCTGTGCTCTATCCACTGTTGAGGAGGGACCTCATAGCACAGGGTATGCATATGCAAATTTCTACTCACCTATACATGGCAGCTAATGTAGTGAAATATCATTTTGAGACATGTAACCTGTGCGTGACTGTCATCAGGTTAAGCAGTGGAAGTCAGTCTGCCTCTTGTTGGTTTTTAAGGTTAAGTTACCAGTCTTGACTAGTGCATGGGACCAGACACAGGTCCTTTTTCTACTGACAAAAGCTCTTCTCTGCTGTGAATAGTACTAAGACATTGACAGCAACATACTGTACATATTGAGTGAAAGTCACTAGACTGTCAGTCAAATACTTGTGTTGAGATTATACAAGATTGTTCTTAGTGGCAAGAGAAAGCTGATATGTAAATACTACAGAAATAGAGAAGCGAATGACAAAGAAATAATTAGTGTACAATAGGGGGACATAACAAATAACTCAGGAAAGTAAAGTTTGAATAGTCCATCATTTATTATTCAGCTACAGATGAGTCAAAGTGTTCAACAAAGCTGAAGAAAGTTGGAAAACCTCAAGCAATCTGTGCATGGTCATTTTATGATTCAATGGCAGTTAAATGTACTATAACCTTGCTAATTCATAAGGGAAAAAAGGTTAAAGTCACTGAAGAATTCAGAAGCTGAATAGTTATTGTTAATTAATATTTACTAGGTGCTATGTAGTGTTCGCTCTAAATGTTATTTGGAAATCATATTTTTTAAAATGATAACCATTAAAACATATTTTATACATACACTGTGATATTTTATTTTCTTGGTTTAGATAATTGCATACCAATCACGTTGGAAACCTATCTGTTAGAAAAGGGTGATTTATAAGGCTCTGAATCATCCACGGAAAGGTAGTTGTCTATTTGAAGCAGAATTGGAAGAGGTGGGGGTAGAGAAAGTGTGAGAAAGGGCAAATTATCCACTTAAAATTGGTGTTGAAAAGGATTGAAAAAAGACAGAAGACAAAGGCCTGACAGTACTGCATTGCAGACATCTAAAAGACAATATGTAGAAAAGAAAGTAAGGTAAAAAAAAAATTGTCCAAGTTTCCCTCTTTGTAACTGCCTGTCACTTTTTCTCTTTCTTCCTTCTCGCCCTTTACACGTGTGAAAACACAGGTCCTAGATATGCGGTTCAGATAGGAGACAAGGTTATTGATTACAATGAGGACTTCCGTCTCTTCCTGGCAACAAGGAATCCCTCCCCCTTTATTCCCCCTGATGCTATTTCTGTGGTGACTGAAGTCAACTTCACCACCACCAGGGCTGGCTTGCGAGGACAGGTAACTCATAATCCACCCTCAAAGACAAACATATGCACTCTACTCAAACAGCCCTGTAGTAAGTGAGACATTTCTGAATCCTTATTCATTTTTGTTTACAATTTGTTGGAGCAGTATTGGACAAACTCCATGGTTGTTAAGCTATAGTCTGCTTTAGGATTCGGTAAAATAATTCAGTAAAGTAGTGTTTAAAAAGGCAATAAAGTGATGGTCTCTTCCAGTACCATAATTAAAACCACAGTGTAGTTACATATAGTTCATGTCAAGCTCACAATTAGAACTTGGTGCCTTGTGAGCTTCATGAGGAAAATATACACATATAGAGTTTGTTCTGTATGTTGTAGTCATACTATATGTGTGTCTGTAGAATGTATGTTTACTTTGCCCTTTGTTTGTGTTTGCATGTCTGCGTGTTAGCTGCTAGCCTTGACCATCCAGCAGGAGAAGCCAGAATTGGAGACTGAGAAAACAAGATTACTACAACAAGAGGAAGACAAGAAGATACAGTTGGCTCAGTTGGAAGAATCGCTCTTAGAGGTACACACACAGACATAAAGCAAAGCAATGCAAGCATATTAATATAATCGTTAGATGATGTTAAAATAATGTGCAACTGTAATCTAGAATGCCTAGCTATCTCTTCACTGTAGATCTTGCTGCTTCTACCTCTGACTGGCCAGAGGAGCGTGTAGTAGACAGAATGAAGCAGTATGTACTGTAGAGCAGGTCGCTAGTTGCTAGTTCGGCAACAAGGATGTGGACTGTCATTTCACTCCCATTTACTGCCATCCTGCCAGATTACTTTTTTGACCGAGCACTCAACCAAGCTGGAGAAACACAAACACTGCTGGCTATTGAACCCATGTCTTATGTTGCAGTGGAGGAGGGTGTCTTCCTCTGCACCACCCATCTTCCTCAAAGGCTGCACCACCTTAGCTGACTATACTATTAATTGTGGGTGACCTTTAATAATATGAAACTAACTTTTTAACTTTTTGGGTAATCAAAAATTTCTTGCCTGTAATGTACATATGCCTTGATCTTGGTAGAGGACTTTAAACATATGCCAAACACAATCCCTCCACAGTTGCCCCCTGAAAATGCTCCATTTAATTTTCTAGAAGGATAAGGATTTGAATGGGAAAGTTAGTAGGGAGAGAAATCAGAAACTTGAATTGCATTTCTTTTCACCTATTCTCAGATTTCATGTATTCACACATTTTCAACCTCTGAATAGAGATTTGTAGGTGTAATTTTACATCCATGATAATGAGACTATGGACACATGTTACTGTCTGCATAGTTTAATAGCGTTTGTTCCAGTGGAAAACACATAGAGCCTAAAGTATTAACCCTTTCAAAATCAGACATGCATAGTTGATGGACATAAGTGACACATAGACACTGAACCTAATCATTATTCTTTTGCACACAGCCTAAGGGAAATTTGGACAGACTCACACAGTTAGTGCCAAGAGCATTATGTCAGTGCTACTAGACATGTAATTATTCCAGAATTGTAGGAGAATATTCTCCTTGACATTCCCATGCTCCACTGCTTTCTCATCTATTTTATTTGAATTTATTTGAATAAATTTGATCAGTTTGTTTCAGAGAATAGATTCCACAGTATGAAGTGGGTGAGTCATGGCACTCAATGGAAGCCTAAATAGAAAAATAAAAACATTTCCCCACATCACGTTGTCATATGCAAACTCTTCCTGTGGTCCTGTGAATCCCCCTTTTCTTTTTTTGCCATTATCTGTTTTCTGTCCTGTTTTTAATTGTCCATTTCCTGTGTCAGACCCTGGCTACAGCGCAGGGTAATATTCTGGAAAACAGGGAGCTGATAGACAGTCTGAACCAGACCAAGGCGAGCAGTGCCCTGATCCAAGAGTCACTGCTGGAATCACACAGGCTGCAAGCATCCCTGGACCAGGTACTGTACTTCAGACACACATGCACAGATTCAAATTCTGTATTTGTTATTAAAAATGTGACATCTTTTACACATAGTCTCATTTATATGAATTAGTTAAATTGTTTAAAAAAACATGTTAAAGTGACATTTTAACAAACATGACAAACTGTTTACCATTAAAAACATAAACATCATTTACCAGTAGATTACTGTTGTGTAGTAACCAATCATCATCAGATTCAGCAGTCTTTCAAACAAATGGTTTCGTTAGCAGTAAAGCAGAGGGAGGAATGTGACACGAAGGAGACATGAATAACACCTGGACAGGGGCAGAATGTGTTGAATTCCCATTCTGCCAATGTGAAATGTGAAATTACTTTTGTACTACAATGTAATTTTTGGAACAAAGCATCATCTTGTAGTTGGTTCTTCCATGGAAACTGAAAGACTAGGCTGTATTATGATGCTATATTATCTAGTACTTGGGCACAAACCTTTAAGTGGCCCATGGACAGTCTCTGCACAAATTGCTGTAAACATCAGATTTCCCAAATTTACAAGGTAAGAGCTATTGTAGATAAATGGGATGAATTTTACAGTCATACTCTAGGGTGCAGTGTTACACCAGAACAATTTGCTTACTTACTTTTCTTTCTGTTTTTATTTATTATCTCTCAACTGTATCTGTCTTTTACATATGCACTTGTGTTTTTTCTCTATCCTTATTTCTTTTTCTTTCTTCTTTCATCATAATCAAATATATTTTTCTGTTTAATCCCCATCCCCATCCCCTTTTCATACTGTACCATTCTTACATCAGTTGTAATTTCTTGATTCTTTGATTACCTCCTTTGGTCACTTTTTTCCTGCTTTTGTACCTTTTCTTACCTTTGTTCTTGATTTTGTTTGTTATTTCAGGAGCGGGATGCTTACCTGCCACTTGCAGAGAGTGCAAGCAAGATGTATTTTGTCATCACAGACCTGTCAAAGATCAACAACATGTATCGCTTCAGCCTTGCTTCTTTCCTGCGACTCTTTCAGAGGGCCCTTCAGGCCAAGAAGGTGACTGGACAGATCTTATACTGATTCCATTTTTATCAACTGAGCAGTCCTTTAAATGTCTTTTTTGCAATATTTACTAAAATAATATCGTCACTACCCTAAACCAGTGCCGGTTCTTTACAAGTAAATTTTAACCATTGAGTAGAAAACAAAAAATATAATGTGCCCAAAACTGATGATTTTTCCAGCCTTGCCATAAAGGATAAAGGATAAAACTTAAAGTCACAGTTTCACACAAAGTGAAGCTCTGGTGACATCATGCTGGTTCACATCATTAGAAGAAGCTCATGGGTTTTGTACAGGTGTACCTAATGCCAGTGAGTGTATATGCTTTCAGATATTCAAACCACACTAAGTGAAACTGAGTAAACAAAAAAGTATTAAATCATAATTGTATTTTTTAAAACAAAAAAATGAAACACCAACTGTGGAAAAAGTATGTGCCCTTGCAATCAATTAATCTCCCAAACTTAATTTAAAACTGGGTTCAGCTGCAGTAAATACACCCAGGCCTGATTAATATGTGCCCTGTTCCGTCTTTGCATCCGTTAAATGAAACTTTTTCAGGAACATGAAATTGGCAGATAGGTGTCAACAAACAACACACTATGCCATAATCAGAGGAAATTTGACAAGAGAGGAGGAACAAGGTGATTTTCAATGTCATTTTAAGGCCTTCAGGCTACAAAGAACTTCAGTGAGAACAACCTCCCCAGGAGTGACAGATCTTCCAAAATTCCCCCAAGACCACAGCAAAGATTCATCCACCCACAAGTGTGGTCAGCTGATAAATGGCATCCATGGTAGAGAAAGTAGAGAAAAAAAACTGCTGTTCCAGGAGAACATTAAGCCTTGTAACAGTTTTGATAAATGCACCAACATGACCCTTAAAAGCTTGGAATTAATGTCTTAGGAACAGAGTTGAAAGAAGAACTGTTTAAAGACAGAGGTTTTTTCAGACCTGGCAGAAACTAAGCACAGCAGTCATACCTACAGACAGGCATGGTGGTGGTACTGTGATTATGTGCTACTTGCATCAGGGCTGGGGGGAACGTAATTGAGGGAATCACAAATTCTGCTTGCTACTAGGAAGAGTCCATGATTTGTTTGCACCAAGACAATGAACCAAATTCGACAAAGTACACATTTTTCAAGGCGGTCCATGCTGAACTAAAGCAGTGCTGCAAAAAGGCCTGGGCCAAAATGTCCTCATAGTTGACAAAATCAAAAGGGGGACAAATACTTACTGACGCATCTGTAAATGTTATTAGTTAGTGAGTATTAGCATAATCAATATATTGCATTAGCAATATTAATTTATAATACATTTATTTCAGTTGAGGTCAGGGTAATGTTTTGTTTTTTTCAGCAAGATTATCTCAATCTGATAATAGACTGTCTATTACACTGCTGTTCTCCATCTGAGCCCTAAACACTGTCTGGACACACACAATCACACACACACATTGGGTTGAGAGATTTTGGCTACTAATTCCCCAAATCCTGTGTGCGCTGTTAGAGCCAGTGCTGTCATCCAAGAAAGTTACCAGGCAGCATCTGGTCACCACTGTTACATATTTTTCTGTGTCTGTGTAGGTAGGCTGGTGGACACTCTCGCTATGGGCAGAATACTGCACTGATTCATAAACGCTCTCTTTGTGTCTTTTCGCTGTTTGTTGTACTGAATGAATAAGCTTCATTTACCGTGAGTGGCAAATGCTTCCTGAGATCCTGAAATGGATTTTAGCCTCTCATGTCTGACATAACACACACAACAATATTCATTTGTTCACACTCTATTAGCAGACAGACACAATGACCGTGAGTCTCGGGTATGCATAAAGTGCTAACTTACACTCACAAAACACAGGTATTTACACAAATGATTGTAACAGAATAACTCAGAGATTGACGAAGGAGAAACAATAGGACAGATGTGCTAAACTGGAAATAGGAGACAGAAAACAAAAGATTTGTAATTTTTATTTTCTTGCAGCTTCTTTTGCACTTTCTCTCTGGGTCTGATTTATATCCTCTAATTCTCCTGTTTCACTTTGTTTATTATTTCTCTTCCAATCCTGCCTTTGTGTATCTAAGAGATGCATCTATTCCATATTGTATATATACTCTATATATTCGCTCAAAGTGTTACTGTTCTCCCACATAAGCCTAAAAGCAACTTTTACTAACTCTCTGATGCTTCATGTCTGACCTCTCTGGTAATTTTTGTGTCAGAGAAAAAAAAAAAAGAAGAAAAGAGATGCAAGTTAAATGTCTGTTTTATGCCTGTGGTTGAACAACCCTGAGATATGTAGGTTACCCTGATGTGACAGACAGGGGGGACACTTTGAGATTAAAATGTCACTGATATATATTTTTTTTTAATCCCATCAGCTCTCACAAAAGTACTTAACACAAAAATATACACACATGCTTTTTTAGATTAACGAAGGCTGAGAAATAAACCCTTTAGATATTCTCAAGATATTCTCAGTCTACATTTCACACAGTTTAAAGTCCCTTAGCCACTTTTATTTTTCACCTCATTAATTTTGTGCTAATGTGTGTTCATTTTAGGAAGCAGCCAATACTGAAGCAAGGATCGCTGCTTTGGAGGCCAGTTTGAAGAATATGGTGTATGAGTATGTCTGTCGATCACTATTCAAGGTAATACATAAATTTGCACAAAGAACAGTAAGTGCCTGATGTAAACCATTATATGGGTTTGCTTTGCAAAATGTGATCCTCTTGTTTTAAAAGCTTTTCTTACATTTTCAACTTGTTCCCCAGCAGTTTCTGCCCTGTAGCTTTTTGCTATGTTGATTCAAAAGAGTGGATGTTAATCTTAACACAAAAATCGACCATGAACATATTATTCATCATGAGCCAAAGCATGTATCCACTTTTTCTGCTCACAGCCACAGACATAATTCCTTTGCCAAGCCTCTTGAATTTGTTATGAATACAGTAAGTGGATCACTGACCTTGTTAAAATGTTCACTAGGTTTGACAGATAATTTGACATAGCATAGCCTAATCTGATACATGCTTCCAAAACATATTGAGATTTATACAAGAAGCCATCCATGCTTAGACATGTTTATTTCTTATCCTGCGTACCTCTCAAAATCCAATCAAAATACAGCATTTAGTGAGATAGTTATTTAACTAATTAATTTGGCTGTTCTCAACTCCTGCATGTGCGCTGGATTCCTAACAATTTTATGTTGTTTTGTAGTACAGCAATACCGTTTGCTCAATCAGATAAACACATACACACTTATACAATCAAACCTCTGCCATTAACAACTCTAATGAAGTGTCAAATATTGAACAACACAGCAATCATGCCATCGATCAGTCAGCAAGTGGTAAATGGGGGGGCGTAATGGATGTTTCAGGCAGAGTCAGAGTGGGTGTAAACTGCTTTAACACAGACATATAGATGCATGTACACACAGGTCTATAAACAGACCAGTTATTAACAGGGAGGAAACACTGGGCTTCATTATCAGTGCTCCTGTTAACACCCCCACATCTGTATTACCAACAATAACCCCAGAGAGGAAAGGAGAGAGGTAGGAGAAGACATCCAATGAAAAGATTAAGATAGATAAGAGACAACATAAGAGGATAAAGGGCAGAATGATGGAAGAAAAAACAAGAGGATAATTTTATGACAAAACGGAAATCATGATTGGAAAACATCATGATATAACAAACCACAGAGTATTCTGTAATATCTGTGTTTTTTAGCACTAGTAGCCACTCAGCTAATGTTGTATTTGTGTTAAATTCCCCCACAAACACAACTT
>OMLM01003402.1:54315-64898 GCA_900302695.1 Helostoma temminkii
TCAATGAAGTTTGTGATGATGAGTCTTTAGTGTAGTTAAAGGCACATTAAATGTTTTGCTTACCCTTCTTAAACAGTGAGGCATGTTTCCTTATTGTGTAGCTCGTGTTTAATGTTCTCTTATCACACACAGCCAGGTAACCATCCATGCTGTGATTACCAGGAAATGTTTCGATCAAACTTTGTCATTTTGTTAATTTGGATGTTAAAAGTAGTAATGCATTAAGCTTTCATTAACCATAACGTGTTAATATTGACAGCCCCAGTTTTTAATATATGAGAAGTACATGCACGTGTTATGAATTCAAGTTAGACTATATTTTTCTTGTTTCGTTTTAGTAAGATGCCCTTGTGTCTGACCATTTTTAAGCAATACCTGTCGCTTCTTTCTCTCTCTCTCTCTCTTTTTCCCTCTCTCCTTAGCTGTTACTAGTGCAGGCAGCCAGACCAGATCGACTGCAGAGTGCCATGGCAGCCTTTGCCTCAGAGGCGCTAGGTAAGTGGTTCCTATTAGGGATTATTTTAGTATGTTATTTAAGTGGACTACAAATAAATTATTATACACAGTTTACCACTGAAAAGCAACCAAAAATATAATTATGCTGCTCGCTGGCCACCAACCCACCCTGGAAATTGTTCTTATCTTTACAAGGTTTCTCCTTTTTTCCTATTTTGTCTTATGGTTAGACCAAGACCCTAAAAATAATTATTAATTATTCATGAATTATTATTACATTAATGACTCACATTAAGACTGTGGAGAGGGTGTTGAAGGATGAGTAACAACATGTGTCTGAGTCAGCTGTAATGAAAACACAAGTATTGACGCTCAATTCTGGATGTTTAAATATTTCTGAAAAAACACTCCAGGGGCATTTTAAGGGTCACAAATATTTAAACTGTTGAGTTTGAGTATCTATCTATCTATACCATATGTGTGTATACGTCTTGTCCACTTGTCATCAATAGTGAGATTATTTTTTTCTTTTAGAATACAGCTGTCCTTGAGTAAATACCACATACATAAACAAACACTCACTTCTCTTTGTTCTCTTTTCTTATTGTTTCTCTCTCTTCCCCCGCTCTGGGACACACACACACTTACTATAATGTGGGTAGAGAGTAGTTAGTTTATTGTGCTTAATGAGCCCATTCATTCAGTGCAGATAATGCTAATGGTGTGTTGGCTCCTGACTGCATTATCTGGGACACTGCTAATTGGTGTTAGGTGAAACTAATATGCAGGTGTTCATGTATGTATACAATATTCAGTTTACATATGTGGGGAAAGATATGCTAATTAACTTCTGCTCTTTTTTAAGTTTGTAAGTTCTGCCTATGTGCTTTTGTGAACAAGAGCATGTACATTCATCTGCTTACCAATATGTCCACATTTGTGTGTCTGCTCATGATCTATTAAATCACTAATGCACAAAGTAATTTTCCAGACAATTACACTTACAAATCAAAATTCTTAAAAGATGGTACTCTGATTAGTTTGAGGGAATTTACACAATTAAATAGTGTGAAACTAATTTAAAACACTTATCAACATACAACCTTAATAATCATCATGAGGCTTTCCTTACATTGTAAATTATTTGTTGTCAAAATGTTTGGCCTGTCTGTGACTCTTATTATCTAATTTGTATTAAGTGGCATAATATCCACCATAATAGCTTATATAAAACAAAATTTATAACATAACTAAAAGTCTTAGTTTTCATAGTTCAGTTTTATACTGTGGCTAGAGAGTGCTCATGTGCCTCCCATGGTCAGTCATACAGTATACATAATGCACACATGCATTTTAAAAGTCTTTATGGGTGTTTTAACCTTGGAGGTTCTTTGTGCTTTCATCTACATATTTTTCATGAATTTTTATTAATGAATAAATTAAATATCAAGGCCAAACATATCTTAAGAAACCTACCCCAAAATACAACTGACATTATGATATTACAGTGTTTTTTGACAGTACAGGACATGTAAATGATCAGAAGTTTATGATCATTTTAAAAAACTGTGATAGTTTCAGTGGTCATGTTGGATTTTTTAGTTTTCAGCATAAGGAAAGGAGCTATATTTCTCTTTGTTGTGCAAATGTTTAATTAGTTATTGAGGACATAAAAGTGAAGAATGTGTGTACGGCACCAGGAGATATATTGAAAAAACAACTGTCCAGTCAAATGGAACATGTAAATTACATGTTCAATGCATCATGGCCTATGAATTACATGTTTATGAGAGGCCAGATACTGCCAGTTACTTTGTATCCATATATGCGAACACACCATGACCCAATGTGCCATGTACCTCCCTTTGGGTTCTGTTGTCATCTCATTTTATGGCTCAAACTCACTCCCTTCATGTTATGAGACTGACATTCTGCCTACTGTGCCAAACTAGCCGGAAGATAATTTAGTAGCAACTAGAGCTCTGCTTCTTTTCTTAAAATCTCCCATATTAAATTGAAACCCATGACTGTAATTTTAGTTCATTATTATTACCAACTCTCAACAGTTTCAAAAATTTTGTAAATAGGACACTCAGCTGCAGCAGCAATGTGGTTCCAAAAAAGGATGGAGAGGAGGAGTTACAGACAGAGAGGGAGAGAGCACTTGGTGCTCTGATTGCCTTGCTTCCTACTGATAGCAAAAGCTCCACTGACTGAAACTCAGTGTCAGCTGTTGTGCAGCTGCTCCAGAGTGCTAATAATAGTAATACTGGCTAATTGATGGGGACACTCTAGACTTGTATGTGTGTCTCGTTGCTCAGATATTTATATGGGTGTTCATATCCTCACGTTTGAAGGTGCATATTTTTTTACATTACACTGAGTGTGTAGTAGTTTTATTTTATGTAATTTATTTAGTTAAAATGCCTGCTCTGAGCTCAACCTAAAAAAGATGAAACAGTCAAGCCTTTGTGAATGAGACAGTGTGTTTGTCCAGATGTGTTATTCATGCTTATCTGTAGTTCTGAGGTTGTGGGTGGCTCTTTCTTGTCTCTCTTATTCTGTAAGTGTATGTGTTCATGTTTCTGTTTGAGTTAATGCCTCAAAAGCGTATTTCTTTCCTTGTTTATCTATGGACAATTGCAATAAAACACATACATACTGTATCACAATAAAGACGTAGTCTTCACACTTCTTGAACGGCAAGTGAACCCATTGTCAATTATATTGTGTGTGTAAAAGTGGATGAGGTGGGTAAGAGTGAGTCTGTGTGAATGTAAGCGCAAAAAAAAGAGAAAAGATAAAAAAGAAAAGGAGAGAAGATGATTTTGTGTGTATGTGTATGTGTTTTTGGCAGTAAATCAGTATGCTAATGAGGCATGGTCTGTAATCCTCTTACAGCTAATCTCACTCAATCCCCACAGTCCAGGCCTGGCCATTGCTCACGCATACAGGCATGGCTGGGTGAACACAACCATACACACACTCATATATAAAGTGCTCGCTCACTGGTTTGCTCACTCTGATTCTCATAATACAAACCTTCATTCATATATGCATAAAAACCATTGCTCTTTCACTCTTTAAATGACTAGAAATTATCATTAATCATTCCAAGGGGGCAGATTATTTGTTTAACAATCAGTCAGCTTTTAATTGCAATTATCTAATCCACTACAGTGATTTTAATAGAAATTTTTTTGTGTGCTTAAAGCTTTAAGTGCTGTGTGCAACATTCTTAGCATTCAGTGTTTTCTCTGCGAAGCAACACATGAACCATAGGGGGACTGCACACTTTTCTAGGCTTGATTGTAGGTCATAAAAGCCAAGGTGAACTTTGATATTCACAGACAATGCTACTATGCAGCATGAATGCTGATTACTTACACATGTCAAATATAGTTGTGTACGTATATGTGAATGTGCACAATATGCAAATGCTCCCTTTTTTGCAGTTGGACATCATACGCCATGTGGTCAATTGACTGTTTTTCTTAGTGTTGCCATAGTGATGCAGCAAAAGGTCGCTTTGATGTGTTCTCTACCGAGACCTTGTATGTGTGCATGTATGTTTAGTTCATTGCAACAGATTGCATTTGGCAGCAGACACCAAAAGAATGTTCAGGCTGGGGTAGTTGTCTCAACCAGAGAGAGAGAGACAGTGACAGTGTGTCTGGAAGAGATAATTGCTGATCCATGCATGAATAACGTCGCAGCGGAATTTCTAACACAGCCTCTGTGCCTGCTTGTGTGTCACTATTAACTCATATCTGATATGCATTTCAATATATTACAGCAGGATTAGTGCCTAATGCTCAGTGAGGAATCACACACACACACTTAGATGCACATACACAACGAGCCTGGCATTTCTACACCAGGGGGCTGACAAGGTATTCTTCTATATATATGTGATGAATACTGCTGCATACTTAGCACTCAGTATGCACACCACACCATCCTCCTAATCTCTCTCAGTCTTCTTATGCCCTATCTCCCACTTTCCCCACTTTATTTGCCTGCCCCACCTGTGCCTTCTGCATCCTTTGTGCTGCTACTTGCTAGGTGTCTACCTGCTCTCGTTTCTTTGTCACATCCTAGGGGGCAACTCTGTGAAGGACAACCAATCACTCTAACTTTGAATGATATCAAATGTAAATGAAACACATTTTACAGATCTATCTCTCACGTCATTCATTCATTCATTCTTCTCTTCTCTGCAGGCATGAAAGAGCTTTCTCCCCCTCCTCTGAACCTGCGGCGTCTCTACACTGAGACATTAGAATGGGAGCCGATATTGATCATCATCTCTCCAGGGGCAGACCCATCTCAGGAGCTTGCAGAACTAGCTGCAGAAACCATTGGAAGGGACAACTATCATGAGGTAAAGGATGAAATATACATACATATATATATATATATATATTTTTTTTTTTTTACAGAACACAAGATCAGATCAACAGGATAGTCTTGTTGTCTGTAGTTGTGCATTTAAATGTAGAAAATTTGGGTTCTACAGCTTGCTGATTTTTGAGCTCTTGATAATGTTCTACCAATGGAGTTCATCAGTTCTCATACATTTCAAGAAGACATGGAGTCTGAGAAAAGGGTCCTTGGAAGACCTTCTTAAAAACCAATTTCTCTGTATTTAGTCATGTTTTGAATATCTCTTTGTATTGTTTTTTTTTTGGTTTGCAGAGAGTATAGTCCTATATAACTCAGAATTCATCTTACTACTACTACTACAGCAATCACATCATTCATAAACACCAGTGAGCCCATTCCACTGGCAGCCATACATGCTCATACCATAACACTGCCTCCATCATGTTTGACACATTATTTGGTATGCTTTGAATCATGAACTGTTAATATTCTTCACCATACTTTTCTCTTCCCATCATTCTGGTACAAGTTAATCTTGGTTTCATCTGTCCTAAGAATCTGATTCCAGAACATGTGAGGCTTTTTTAGATGTTTTCTGCCAAAGTTTAATGTGGCTTTCCTGTTCTTGAATGTTATCAGTGGTTTGCACCTTGTTGTAAACCCTCTGTATTAAGAATCATAAAGAAGTCATTTGGTTGTAGAATTTTTATAATAATACTTCTACCTTCTCCACAGTATTCTTAACTTGATGTTGTGCAGGGTTTTTTTCACCAAGGAAAGTTTTCTGTGATCATCTACTTTAGTTGTCTTCCATGGTCTTCCAGGCATTTCAATGTTGTTGAGCTCACCTTTGCTTTCTTTCTTTTTAAGAACGTACAGTTAATGCGGCCACACATTGCCATCTCTCTCATAGATTTATGTTGTTTTTTCAGCTTGATTGATTATTTGCACAGAGCCCTATTTGAATTTCATATTGATAGCTCCAGTCAAACCGCTGTCAAATGCCAATTCAATACCTCAGCTCCATACCTTTTATCTGCTTTGTCTTCAAGTAATGAGGGAATGGAGCACTCCTGGTCAATTACATTTACATTTACATTTACATTCAGTCATTTGACAGAAGCTTTTATCCAAAGCGACTTACAAGTGAGGTACAAGGCAAGCAAAACTCAAGGGGGGAAAAAAAGTGTGTCGATTTTATGAGATGTAAGTGCAAGAAATTAAATTTTTTTTTATTAATTTAATGCGCATTTTTTGTGGTGTATTTAAGTGCATAGAAAGTTGCAGAAAATGGTAAATGTGATCATTTTGTGGAACCTCTTAAAATAAAGCTAAAAGTCTACATTTTAATCCATTGTTGTGGTGTATAAAGGCAAAATCCTTTGGCCTTTGCCAAATATTTCTGGACCCAACTATGTGTTTAGTGTAACAAAATATATCTTGGTATTTAAGATTAAATTTTTTTCTAGCTTCATTACTCACATAATTGGTAATTATAACTATGATTTAGAGACCATCACTAGGGAAGCATGACAATGACACTAAGAGAAACCACACTAATTAACAAACCTAAACCATGGACCTTCAGTTAAACTGAAGGGTTATAGGGTTTTCTCTATGTCTTTGTTACTGCTTTGTAACAAAGTTAACCCTATGCTAGCTCATAACTTACTTTACCATTGCTGTTGGAAGTATTGTATTTCTGATCAATTTTATGTGATAAAATCTGCTTTTTTTTCAAAAACATTTTAAAATATATGCATATCCATACTTTTGACTGTTAGTGTATATTTTTAAATATATGCTTTTTGGTCCCTGATTTAAAAAATAATTTTTAGATATGCAAAGTTAAAGTCAGTTTTAGTGCTCAAACTTATATACAGTGTAGGTATTGCTGCATGCATTTTATCCAAGATTATGTATGTTTCTAACCAATATAACTGGGACTATATGGACTGCATTCCTCTCTCACTCATGTGAGTGTGAATATAATATTAAAAAACTTCCATCACATACACTGCAGATGAATATCACATTATATATGTGGTCTCTGTGTAGGGTTTCTATTAAGAGTAACTTACGGAGTAGAGAAATGAACTATAATGGTAAATCTGATCATCTGCCCTAGCTTGTGAACTCTTACAATGTAGAATGAATTTTTCCATCCCACTGCTTGTTTCTCACCTGTTTCACAGATTTCTATGGGTCAGGGACAGGCTGATGTGGCCTTAGCTACACTCAGAGAATGTTCCCGAAATGGAGACTGGCTTTGCCTGAAAAACCTTCACCTTGTCACTGCATGGCTACCCCTTCTGGAAAAAGTAGGTACTTTGTGTGTGTATATGTGTGTGTGTGGTAAGGCCTTAGTGACAGATGTTTACTTAATTTAATTAAGTGTATTTCGGACGGTGGGGTCTGTGCATGATATACTAATATCTTAAATATTGAATAATTGCACCTGAAACGTACTTACTTACTGCTTAAGGTATAGTGAACAGATTGTTACAGGAATTCATGCACTGTTCTAGAGTCAAATCCAATTTTATAATGAATCTAGTTTAAATCTTTAAAAGTTTCAGTACACAGTCCACGTTTGCTGCATTGTATGTTACAACCATGTGTTGATCAGAAAAAGTTTTTAAAACAATTGACAGGACCGTGTACCACATCAGACTGCATGTAAGTGCCAACAAATATAGCAGATACTCATTGTCCATTGTGTTACTAGGAGACCTTTACAGAGAAGTGTTTATGTCATTTATAGTTTTACTTTGTAGTACAACAGAGTTACACATGTTGCACACACAAATAAGAACACATTGACTACCAAAATTTCCATATCTAAAATTACCTTCTGTCTTTTGCCTGTGTATACATCTTGTATTCCACGTGCCGGCCCATATTCATCACTGTGCTGTTGTTCTTGTGGCTGCATTTGTGGCTGCGCGTATTTGTTTATTTGTCGTGTGTGTGCGTGCGTGCGTTTGTGTGTTGCTTGTCTGTCTCTGGGCATGCATTTGTTGTTACATTACTTTGAATGTGCTTGAGTGCACATCTCATTTTCACCAGTAGTTCATCCTTTATGTTTTTACAGTTGCTCATGTGTGCTTATGTGTCCCTTTAACTGACTCATATGTGACTTTGACTTTCTTTGTGTTTATTTGGGTCCATTTGATTTTCCTGGGGTTCTGTTTAGTGCTATCTCAATGTAGCAGGTCATATCTCATTGGGAGGGACAGCTGTTGGTAGTGATTGGTGTGTGTGTTTGTGTGTGTCACTCGTATGTGTGGGTATGGCACATGCAGCAGCATATCCCAGGGTTAGCCAGAAATCCTTCCTGTCCAGAATTTTCTTTTCTCCCCGTGTGGCTTATACCATGGCCTAGTACAACTTTCTTCTTCTTTTTCTACTTTTGTACTTCTCTCCACTTTTCTCATCTCACCCTTCTCTTCTCTGCTCCTATTTAATTTTGCTTATTCTCCTGTTTTTCTCCACTGGTTTCCAGTCCTACATCCTCACTATCTTTTTCAAATTTTACCCTTTTTCCCGTTCGTATTGTGTAACAAAAAATCTTTTTCTGTCTCGCTCTCTCTGTTTCTCTGTCTCGCTCTTTGCCCAGAAACCGATGAGGTTGAGGTCTTGGCAGTCAAGCTTGAAATGAAAAAGTGATGCAACAAGGGGAACGAGGGAGGCAGGGAGCATATTGAACAAATTAAGAAAGAGTGGATGTGAAGAGAGAGAGGTAGAGGAAAAATGAACCGAGGCTTAGCGGGAAGGGTGAAATTCTACCAAGAGATGGCTTTGTTTTAGTAGCTGGCTCTTTTTTCTGCAGCTGTGTCCATCTGCTTAGTTATCCTGTATCTCTCAATGTGGTTTCTAAATTATCCAGGTTCTTTTTGCCATCTGTCTTTTCAGTCCTTCCATCCTTCACTAAGCCAGTTGGTCAGTTAGAGAGAGGAGAATGGAGGGAAGAGAGACAGAGAAGTAGAGCGGTCAGTGTTCATAATTGGGGTTGGCAGTGCAGATGTCTTCTCATGCCTGTCAGATTCTTCCACTTGTACTGTTTCCTTTCTCTCATTTTTTGTCCTACGCTGTTCATCTACGTTTGAGTCAATCCATCTGTCTAGGTATCTATCTAGGGGTTTGGCCATCTATAGGATGTAGCTTTTAAAGTACCCATCAGTCTCTCTGTCTAATCACAGTATAATCTCTCCAGCTTTACCATGGTGCTAAATTTGGTATCACAATAAATAAATGTGTCAGTAAAGCCTATTGAGTTTGAGTAGTTGTCTTTCTGTATAGTGTATAGTGTAGTAAGTAGTAGTGTAGTAGTGTAGTAGTGTCTTAAGCACAAATTTGAATCAAACATCCAAATACTATAGATACTGTACTTCATATTATATTTAACACTAACAGACTGTAATAATGCTTCGCTTTCTCTCTAACATCTTCCTTTTCTCTTCTTCTATACTTCTTTTCTATTATTTTTTTCTTATTGACTCTGTTTTGTGTCTTTTCATAATACTGGCATTTGTTCGAGTGGTTTTCTGGTTGACATTACTCGCACACACACGCACACACACATAAATACAAATGTAATGAGAGGAAGCTCTTCTAGAGAGAGGCATTGTCTTCAAGGGATGTCAGTTCCTGTGTTCTTTGATTTTCACTGATCCTGTCTGTTTCCATGAGAATGAATTAGATTCCAAATGATGCAGAAACACATTGATTACTGTGTGAATGTGTGTGAGTGCGTGCATGTGTGTTTGTGAGCATGCTTTTGTTTGAGTACCAATTCAGATGACACAAGACCCTAAGGTGCATGCATACTATTTTTAACCATGCGGTTTTAAGAAAAATTTGGGAATGAATGTAAGTAAAGAACCATTATAAATAAAGCTGGAAACTGAGATGAAGAAAGAGTGAGGTGAGGTGAATAGGCTGTTACTGATTATTATTACTGTTATTGATTCTAATAGAGAAAGAATGACATAAAACAGACAACAAGAAAAAACATGTCAAAAAAGAAATAATTTGATTTACTGGCTAGATAATCATCATAACCTTATATTATGTTGTATTTAGTCTATTTTCTATAATAAATTGGTTTGAAATGTTTAAAATATCTTTAAAATGAAAAGGTGAGTCTACACAAACTTACCACACAGATAGTAGATTCTTTGTTGACATTCAACCAATCTGGCAGTCTGTCTTCTCATTTTAGCTCAAAATGAGTTTAGAAGTTTAGAAAATTGATGGACCTAAATGATTAAGTTGTTACAAAAAATGAGTTTAATGTTTTTGAAAAAAATTTCGGCATGTCAGCACACCTGTGTGTGCCAGTAGGGAGGCATATGGAAATAAAGCACAGTTGTATCTACAACTAGATACTACACACCTGGTTATGTATTACTCCTGCTGTATATCCCCGTTGTGCTGTCTAATGTGTACACTGTGTAAATGTAGACACTGTTTTTCCTTAACAGGAGCTAAATGTGCTTCGTCCCAAAGCTGGTTTCCGCCTCTGGCTGACTGCAGAAATTCATCCAAGATTTCCTTCCATATTGCTGCAGTCTAGCCTCAAAATCACTTATGAGGTAGTAACACACACAAACATGTTATACAAACATATATATATATATATATATATATAACCACAGTTACAAAGAGCATGTTTTACACAAATGCCTGTACATGTCTATAGCTTTTTAAATTACACAATAACAAAACGTTTTGCTTTT
>OMLM01003402.1:79676-97279 GCA_900302695.1 Helostoma temminkii
GGAGGCTTCTTTTCTCTACACACACACACACACACACACACACACACACACACACACACACACACATACACACACATACATTAGTCAATGCCTTCCAAAATCAACCTCTTGAGAATTTCAGAACCTCTCACTAGCCTTTTCTAATTATCCAACTCTAATGATAAAGTGTGGCTAAGTTTAGGCAACTACAGCTACTCAGCATCTGCATTATTACTTTATGTTGAAAGACTGTTACTGACCTTTCTCCTTTCTGACACTCATTTGTATGCAATAAATCACAGTACAACATGACTTACCATACTGAGCAGTTTGTAAAAAACCCATGTGGCTGTCAAGTGCCATGAACAGATGAGTACGGTGGTTTCTGAAGGTAGATAAAGAGACAAAAGTCAGTTAAACAAACTCTTGTACTTACATGATAGGCCACATAAACTGTCATATGTTTTATGCAAAAGTGTTGAAATGAGCAAATGAATGTTCGCTTTACCTTCCATCTGACACTTCATTATAGCTCTGAATAACTCATCATCTATATATCATCTTCTCTGTGTCTCAGTGTCCCTTAACATGGCAAAATAAATGGGAGGGACCGGAAGAACCAATGCAGTACCTCAGAGCTGTAGTAACACGGGCTCTGGCCATACAGGTAAGTACAGAAATGTAAACAGTAGTACTTGCTTTCTTTGTATGTCTGTCTCTCTCAGTGTCTCCAGGAACCCTCCATTTTGCAGTCACCACATTACTAAGCATTTACTCAGTAAATATATGAAAATCTATATACATTTATCACATGTAACAAATAGGTAAATACAGAGAAAATACAGCTAAAATAATAAGAAAAATCTATTAGCCATCAACACAATCAATCAACTCACCTTGTAGATATACTATACTTAATCCCATATATACTGTCAAATATGTTTCCATATATTTGCATTCTTGCTACTATTAGGGAACATTTGTCTTCAAAAAAAGAATATATGTGGTAACATTTCTGTGCATTTCCAATAAAGGCAGTTAATGATGACCTCAGTGGTTATTATAAAAGTCAAATGCTAGTCTAGAAAAAAACACTAGTCTCATAAGAATAGTTTTTAGGTTTTATAATCAGTTTGAGTATAATTATTGATGGATCGAATTAAATGCACTGTGCATTTTTTTCACACAGTAAATCTTGTCTTTAAGTTATGAGTATTTCAATTGTTGTAGTTTCAACAGATTTTAAAAGGACTTTGACTCTGTATATGTATATGGCAAGAGTCATTTTAGTTCAAGGAGCAGGCTATGTGCTTCAGATTAAAATCATTGTAAAACTATGCCAGAAAAATATGAATGTTGTTTTGAAAAGCACTTCATAAATAAAAGGGGATTATTATATAAAACACAAGGTTCTGAGAAGCGTCAGCCTTAGGTTGGTCCAGAAAATAAAGGTTCTGGCTGAAACTCTCTCCATCTCCTCTGTACTGTGTCTGACTGTACGCCTACCTCAATATGCTTTGGCAGACTAGAATACACACATTTGCACACACATTCAGAAATTATTTATTTCTTTGTGAATTTGATGCATTTCATTATTTGTGTGGGCGAGTCTCACTGCCTGTGTCTGTCTGCCGGCCGGCCTGCCCTCCCATCTGTTTGCGAGTGTGTCCCTACATGCCTGCCATTTCTCATTTCTCTCTGTCTGTAGTCTCTGTCTACCTGCACTCAATCTGTCTTTGTGTGTGTCTTCCTGAAGGCTGGACTGTCCTTAATCTGTTCCTGTCCATCAGTACTGAGTGATATCTTTGTTAGCACTGTGTCTGTAGCCTGTTAGTTATACAGTCTAATAAAGGTATATTCGGCCAGAGCTGCTGCTGTGTAGAGCTATTGAAGAATACAGCATAGCAGTGCACCTAGATACACAAGACGACCTTGAAAACACTCTCTCACACACATGCGATATATGCGCACAAATGCTATGCACTGTATTATTAATACTCAAATGTCTTCCTTGGTCCACATGCCTGTGTCTGTATGATTATATGCCCAGGCGTGCATTTGCCTGCAAGTATTTCCGTGTGTGTTGGGTGTATGGGCTTGCTTCAGTGCATCTTTTTTCTTGGAATAATGATCACGCAATTAATGCCCAGAGCCGGAGCAAACTGATGCTTTGCTAAAAATGTCTGCATTTATAACAGAGATTGGATCAGATTTTTTGTTATTTTCTGCCTCTATTTCTCAGCAATTTTCTTCAGCTGACCCCTGAATCCACTAGTTTCTATGGCAATTTAGTGCGGTGCCTGCCAGTTGAAAAAAGAAATGCAACAAAAGGCCCATAATAGATCCAGAATCCAGACTTAATATTTAACCTTCAAATCTTCAATCTGGCTCCTCAGCCATACAGGCTTATGATATACCACAATAAACACGGCTATAAGTGTGAAAAGCTGCAGTGAAAGCAGTTGTTCAGCCATTCTACAATATTTTTCCCGAAAGAGAACTGATATTGTGTTGTAAGATATCAGTCAAGTCTGGAGATGGGCCTTTGACAAAAAGGTTTTTTTCAGTGGCACAAACAGAGCTGCTTAGCTGAGCAACGCAGATGTTGAGTAACTGGATCCACACATTGGATAAAGTGCCTGTGGTTGTGTATGCATGTCTTTCTGTGGTTGTGTGGACAAATTTTTGTTTTGGCATCGCAATGACAGTTTGACTAGTCTTTAAAACTTGATATGACACTTTGAGGGATAAGACTTGGTTTAGGGTTTAGATTGGGTCTTTGTATTTAGTTGTTATTGTGATTGAAGGGCTACGATTAGAAGCTAGGAAATTATGTGAGTGTCCTCACAAGCAGCTTTGTCTGAATTACAACATCAATGTTTGTGTGTGCACATACTGTATTCCCATTATTTGATATAAGGTGTTATTATTATTGAAAGGATAATACTTTACTGGCCTGACATTTGTCACCTGCTTTGTTCCCATCATTTATTTCTCAAATTAACAAATACACACTGACTTGGGTAGAAATAATAATGATTCCAGTTTTATCTATAAAAATTCAAACCAAAGAGCCAAACACAATTCAAATAGTGACTATACAATATGTGTGTAGCCAACATGTAATAACATTCAGCTCTACTTGTGTCTACTTTTAATTATTCATTCATTGATCCATTAGATGTTTCACCTGGTTATTGTATAAAACTGTATGTACGCCAGATTTTATGTAGTTCATTTGTTATTTTCTAGGTTTTTGGTTCTTATTCTCTGTGTGCGTTTGTCTTCGTACAGGTTTGGGTGGAGCGTGCAGGCAGAAAAGCACTTCTGACAGACACCCTTGATTTATCTGAGCTCTTCCACCCTGATACCTTCCTCAACGCTTTGAGACAGGAAACTGCCAGGTAACACTGAATGCTTGTGTTCCTGTGTCAGGTTTGCGTGTACTAAATTGCGTGCAAACACCCACAAAAAAGGCATGGGCTTATCTAGCAAAGGTGTGCTCTGTGGACTTTAAACCGCTGCCTTCATAAATATGTAAAGTGATGCATTTTTGTCCATACAATACAATACAGGGAAGAGTAAATGCTAAAACACATGCAATGTGATTGGTCAAGTCTGAAAGTGATTTGTGGTAGCTGAGATTGCATCTGAATGTATTTTCAGGTGCAATCTGCTCGCGCAGGGAAAAGCAGGCAAAGGAAAAATTAAAGAATGCGCTGAAAACGCGTTGTTACTGGCGGTGGTGATGTATTTGAAATATTTACGAAAATTATACAAATGCGTCGTCTGCCTAATGATTCAATTTTGGTGTTGTTGGGTGCACGACAAGCTTCAATGTGATAATTTAGAAGTTGAGTCATGGCACTTCTTTCTGTTAAGTCAAAATGTTGCTCTACTCAGCTTAATGAGTCTGAGAAATGTTGGTTAGAAACCACAAACTTATCCTCCAGGTCGGTTTCACTTCACCACCTTTTATTAATAACAGCACATCATCATGCCTTCACTTTTGGCATCTCACGCAAGTTTCAAGATTATGTAAACAGGTTCATACTGTTTTTTGGTATCTTAGTAAACCAGGCACAAAGAATATGTAAACTAAGCCTTTTTGTGTTTTAGGTCACTGGGTTGTTCTATGGATAGTCTGGTGTTTGTCTCATCATGGAGAAGCCCCATTGCACAGGCCAAGCTACAAGTCAAGGTAGAGTTACTGTACAACAAACACATTAGCAGACACATCATTCATGCAGACAGCAGACACACACTGCTCCCATCCTGCTGCAGAATACTGGCACTATAAACAAGGCAGACTGGCTGACAAAAAATGGAAAATAATGAGGTAAAAGATTACAAGAATAGAATACAGAGTGCAGATAAGAAGGCAACGAATGGAGCCAAATAAAACTGCTGCTTATCCTTTTGAGACAAGTATTATCAGGTCCCCTGTGCTTTTTGATACATTTGACAGACAGTCATACAATCAAAGAACTGGAAGTACACACAGAGTTTTCAGTCTTCCCTTTCTTCCTTGTGATTTAAGAGTGATATGCAATTTTATTGGCTGCAATTTAAAAAAACTTTTAGGTATTTGTTTCTTTTCTGCGATGCCAATAAAAATTGGCACAACTTGATATGCACTCAGTTAAAATACACAAAGAGAAAGGGGAAGGGTGTGGGTGCATAAAAGACTGCAGCTGCAGGGAGGGAAGGGCAACACTCAGACATCTGACAGAGAAAAAGAAAGGAGATAATTGTTGAGAGGCAATGAGCTCTCTTACACACAGGCACACACTCAGTGCTGCTTTTTCTGGATTTGTCCCTTGCTCGCTCTCTTTCTTTTTTTTTCTTGCACAGATTATGGTGATTTAGTAGTTGTCTGTGTATGCTCTGACTTGACGCCAGAGTTCCCTTTATTGTCTTGCCTACTGTGGAAACTCCCTGAGTCACTGGACTCATTTCACTCACATAAACTGTTCTGTGTGCAAAATATGCAAGTTAATCTGATGACAGCATTGCACATCTTCTCTCGATGTCCAATGTTTTCCTTTGTTTACATGTCTCCTCTTTGCCTCTTTTCGTCATTTCTCTCTCTCTTCTCCTAACCACACTACAGTATATCTTTCTGCTATTTATTCTCAAGCTACTGCTTTTAAGAATTGTTTATTTATTATTTTGTACCTTTGTCCCCTTTTTCTCTATCTGTTCTGTTTCTCACGCTATGTCTTGCACTGGACTTGTAGGTTGGAGGTCTCCAGTTAGAGGGTTGCAGTTTTGATGGTGTCCACCTTTGTGAGAACCAACGTGACTCCCCCAGTGTTTCAGCTGTGCCACTTTGCTACATGGCCTGGGTTCCACAGGTGTGTATTTGTGTTTAAATCTATGTTCGTATTTAACTATGATTTTGTCTAGAAATGTTTTAATTGTGGTTTTCCAGTGCCCACAGGGAGATGTGGATTATATTCATATAAAATAGAAAAAAGCAACACAATCTTTAATTTAAGAAGCACCAACCTGTTATTGCATCTGCTTGAAAAATGGTTAATAATATATATATATAAATAGAATTAATAATTCTAACAGCTGATTGATCAGTTAATCAACTATGTAAATCCTACTACGTTCAATCCTAGAACTCTGCTCCAGACTCTGCTGCATCAGAAGAGAGTATCTGGCTGCCTCTGTATACCAGCTCAGAGAGGGTGAAGGTGGTCACGCACATCTGTCTGCCCTGTGGAGCAAACCCCAACCAGTGGATACAGACTGGGGCTGCACTGTTTCTCAAACAACAATGACAGTGGCAAAGGATTTTTTGATCACATTAAGCCATTGGTTAAGATAATATTTTCATAAAAGGTGAATTTCATTTCAATTATTCACACTCAAAAAATATCAGGCTGTGATGCTGACACCACCATTTTCTAATTAAGTACCTTTGCTGGAGATGCTTTATGTCACTATCATTTGCATAATATTGTACAAGTGAAAGAACCAGAGTGTGAGAAAGAAGAATAATTGACTGTGCAGTGATCTGCTTTACAGTTTAAGAAACACTAACACGTGAAAGAAAACTCCTTTCTTTTTCCTTCATGGACCAATTATTAGCAGTAACATATTAATGAGATATAAACAGAGCATTATTTGGATCTCCGTCTGTAAATAGCTTTAATACTCCAGACCTCTACTACAGATGGCCTCATAAAACAATACTCCTCTGCATTTCATACAATACTGAAAACTGTATATCAGTAATTCTTGATATTATGCTTAAAGAGCTTGTGGAGAAGGCATCATTATCCAAATGCTGTGTTGATTGTAATGAATGTTTTAGTCTTGTCTGTTTGTTTCAGTTATTCTGTTGCCTGAATGTACTTTTGGATCATATTTATTCAGAATAAGGATGAAATAAATCATTATTTCTCTATTTATTGTAGTAGCATTCCCTGATATACATATTGTACATGTATGTCCGGTGTGGTGATTGAAGAAACTTTTTTATTTTCAATCAGCTTGTATTATTAATGACTATGAGGATCTTATAGCCAAAGCACCAACATGTGTGTTTCACAGCTGGGCTAATCCACCGTCCCTCACTATCAGAAGTTGCAACAATGTTCAACAGTAAACGCTACAGATCACATTTCACAGAGTCACTCTGACTCTGTTCTACCGAAATGGCCTTTGCAGGCATGAAACGCCTCAGTGTCTGTTCCCAAAGCACACGGTGGTCCTTTCCGTCTCTCGCACACAAACACACATTCACAAGCTCCCGGTTGGTCCTTAACCTCTGTGTGATTGGTTCTGAGCTGAGGTTGAGCGGAGCCATTGAAGCTGTGATGGATGTCCGCAGAGCTGCAAGGGAGGGCGTTATATTTGCAGGGTGTGTGTTTTTGTGTCTATGAATCCAAGAGCATCAGCTTTGATTGATAGCTTAATTAAACCTTTATTTTCTGTAATGGCCTCTTTTTTGTTCATGTCTATGCAGACGTGCAAATATTCAAGAGTTCGTGTTTGTACAATATTCAGTGAATGTGTGAGCACACGTCTTTATGTAGCTCTGTGGACAACATTTGGTTTGATATTGTTGTGACAACGTTTTGGATGATTCTAATTCAAAGACTAAGGTAAGGGTTGGGGTTAGTTGTGATGGTCGATGTAAAGGGCTAGAGAATGCATCTGAGTGAGTGTCCTGACAACTATAGAAAGACGAGCGAGTCTGTGTGTTTGTGGAAAGAGAAGAGGCTTGAAATGAGGGAGGAGCAGGTTTTGTGTGCACTGCAGTGTGACAAAATGGGAGTGAAATGGAACAGCAGGTTTTAAAAAGAGAGAGGATTGGATTTTGGCGAAACACAAACCTCTGGGTCAGAGAATGAAAGAGAGATGGATGGAGGCAAAAGATGATGCAGCGAGTGAAGGATGACGAGAAAAAGGGCTATGAAACCTGTTTGTGAAAATTGTAGAGAAACAAGAAAATGAGGACAACACAGGTGATTGAGGTTGGGAGGAGAGCAGAGGTTAGAGGGAAAAAGATTGATAGAGAGGGTTATGACACGCGGGGAGTGACTTATGGAAAAAATGAAGAGGAGGGCAGAGTGTGAAAGTGATGGAGGAGGAGCGCTTATGTAGGATACGCCAGTGTTCATACAGTAGCTACTAGAATAGTGGGCTGACAATTTTTTTTTACCTTTTCTGCGATCTCATGAGATCACCAGATATATTGCAACTCTTTGTCCTTCACCGTTATCGTACCTGTTTATACACAAGTACACTTGGTACATTGATTAAATATATTGAGCTTGTATTATACAGCAAGCCTAACTATAAAAGCTGATTATTCTGAAATTATTTTGCTGTTTAGCAATCTACCTAAAGCTTCTCACAGACTGAATAAAGAGGATTTAAAAAGTGTTGTTTCACAACTCTTCCTCAAGGTTGGATGACTACTAATCCAAGGCAGAGGTGGAAAATGAACCTCTGTATCACAGCAAACAGAAAATGTTTTACCCAGAGTGTTTCCAAAATGTGTTTACAGGGTTTGTTTTTATCACAAATTAGTGTGCCAGGTATGAGAAAAAATTCTGATTGCATTCTGTCACTGCTTCAGTGTGATGTTTGTTTGGATTGTGATCACAGAACCAACACATTATGAGTCAGTTTCAGAATAATGCTTCCAGTGAAGCACATGTCACATATGTGTAACTGACAAAGGTGTTTTCCTCAACAAAGTGTTTGCAAACAGCCACAGAACCCGCACTGAAATTGAATGACAGTGTATTTTAAAAAATGTTTTACATTTTTGTTTATAAAGTCATTCAGCTCTTAATTTCTTCTCTTTTCTGCTTTTGTTTCTCTTTCACATTTTTGACCCTCCCTCTATTCTTCAACAGCTTCCTCTACTCGTTCTTCTATGACGTCCACCATTCACTGTTTGGGTCTTTCCTGCATTGTTGTAACAAACAATACAGTACAGTGCTTATGCCTATGTGAGACATAAACGTTTTCTATCTGATAACCTCTCTAACACGCATATTTGAAAAGAAAATGTAGTCAAAATAAATATTAAAAAAACATAAAGATATAAACAGAAAAGAACATAACCTTTTCATTTGCTTTCCTATTCTGTAGATATGTAATCTCTCCATCGCAGACTGGAGTCGCATTTGTTCATTCAGCAACATTTAGTCTGTCGCAACACAGCCTGGCTGATGCATCTGATTCTGGTATTTTAACTTTGCCACACAGTTTGCTAACTGTGCCACATAAAACAAAAGGTAAAATGTTTAAGGTTCCTGCATGCAGCTAGACTTCTCATTTGGCTTAAAATGTTAACAACCACTGAAACTCCAGATGAGCCTCAGCCAGCTGCTTGTAACCTCAGTGAAGTGCTGAATTCGATTACACTCCTGCCAAATTATAAAACATTCACTGTCACAGAGAATATTATGCATAATATGTTAGAATATGAGCTGATTTTTCTTTATTTTTCATCATACACCTAGTGTGTTCTGTTAAGATCCTGGGAAACCCGCAAGTCTGTTTTTTAGGTCCAGGATGTGAACCTGATCTCTGAGGCACAGGGTGATGACACCTCTGGTCTCAGTCGCTGCTTCCATCAGCCTCACTGAGAACACTGTTTGATTCCCACATTTCACTGTGCTGCTTTCCTCAATAAACACCCTGGATTGCAAAAGATGTCACAGTATGTCCCACCTCAGCAGAAGGCTTTCAGGGGTGGGAAGTGAGAGGAAAAGCTAACACCACCCACAGGATGCTTCGGAGGAAGATGGAAAAGTGCTGAAAATACACTGCAGGGAAGCGGTGTGGAGGAGGTGTCGAGTGAAATGAGGAGCATCACTGGCAGGAGGGCCGAACGTTAGAAAGAAAATGGGATCTACCTGCTTTCCAGCAGCTTTGATTGACAAGGACCCGACTACTAACTGCATTTGCTCAGTATATAGTTAAGTTTAAAATAATGGTATTTCTATATATAAATGGTCTTATGTGCACTGGTACAGTCTTTTTAAAATGCGTATTCAACTACATAATTGCATCTCTAAATTTAAGTATAATCCTGGTGATTTTAAACTCAACTAAAATCAGACACTCGTTAATGAGCCGCACCACTGCACTGGTAGACTGACGTGTTCCTTCATAAAGATGAAAATGGACGCTGTAATTTTGTTAATCACAACTTGCCTGCTGCTTCTTTGTAGCACATCCGATCTGCAGATGAAAGTCCTCAACAAATACATTATTTTTTTCATTTAGCAATCTACAGTACTCATACGATCATGTTATATTTTCTGTTTTTTATTTTTATTTTTATTCTATGCAGTTGTTATCATATAACCAAACTAATAATTAAAATGACAACATCTTTAGCCACAAATTATTTGACACAGTTTTTACTTGGAAAAACACTAATATGATTCATAGAGAAGAAAACAGCAGAAAATCTTTCTAGTGCTACCATATAAATATAGAAAACATAATGACGTCTGTCTTCATATGCCATTAATTGCATTTGTTGTCACACCTGTAGGTAGAAGGCACAGCCACATATCACATGGCAGAGACCTGGTTGAGGACTTGCAGATCTAATAATGCAGGAAACATGCTAAGCAAGGTGTGAATGTCAAGTGGATATAAATGTGGTTCATAATAATATGAAAAAGGCTCAGTAGTAGTTTGTGTGATCACTGTGCTGATGGAAGGTTGAACATAGTCTTTTCATTTCTGCTGTTATAGTATTGCTGCTTTTTGTGGGTGATATGAGACAGACCACAAACACTATCCCTACATGATGTAAACTGCGCATTGTGTCATTGTTTTTCAGTATTTAGAGAATATTTTAATGCTTCTCTGTCCTTCCTCCATTTTGTCCTCTGCTTGTGCCTGTGCAGCCTCTTAAAAGTCCTCCTAAAGCAGTTTTTACCTTACCTTAACCTAAGTTTCGATGTGGTTCGTGAGTAATTTTTATTTTTACTAGAATTTGTCTCAATTCTCATGTGTAATTGTTAGAGACTTTTGTTGTAGTTGTATCACCAGGAGAAACTTTGGTAACCCTTTATTTTCCGGTTCCCACAATTTTAAGTTAATTTCCTGGAAAGTCTTGACATCTTATTGTGGCCAACTTTCATCATAGAAACGCGAAAAAACGAGCAGGTGAATTTCCAGGGAATTAGCTTCAAACTATGGCACCCGGAAAATGAATGGTTATCGAAGCTTTTATTCTTAGAAAGTTTTGTGAACACCTGTTTAAACTTAGCTACTGTTTAGCGTGTTAGCATGCTAGCGGCGTTAGCACAGCTCGCAAGGAGTTAGCATTCTTGTTAGCTAAGCCACATCACTCATGCATCGTTATGAAGTAGCGATAGAATAAAAACATGTGAGAAGAAGGACAGAAGAGTAACTACGTCTGCTTCAGCTTCAGTCTGAACTGTTATGAACAGCCAGGGCTCCTTCATCGCTGTTCTCCATGAAGCATCCCATGGAAATGTGAGTACTAACCAACACTGCACTTCCATTTTTTTATGTTAGCTTTTGCTAGCCAGAGAAGTGGTCATTTGTTTAATGCCAGGCCTGGATATTTTGATACTGAGTGTAGTTTAAAGAACAAATGTGAGAGTGTGACAGTGTGGGCCTCCTAGTTGACAACATTTAAAAGTAACTACTGTACAAAACAAACCACTAAAACACTCTTTACATTACGTGTGACTGCAGCACAACTTGGTGAAACTAAGGCAGCTTCTTGTGTGGTGCTACATTTCTTAATGAATACCGACAGAAAAGATCAGATGCAGGGCAAAATGATTTTGTACAAAAGTCAAATGATTATGATGCTTCATATACAGTATAATATAAATTTGGTTAATGACTAGGGGCTGGAATGTGCTACATTTGGCAACTCGCCTGCAAGCCTTGAAGAATGGTTTTATGCAGAGATATATTAAGGAGAATTAGAAACCGGTTTTAAAACTGGGGCCCAGTAACTTGGATGAAAATTGCTCACCTGGTGCATGAGCCAATAATGTTTTTTAGGCTTCTGGGTTTGCCTCCAGATTCATAGACTTTACACCAAGCTCTGGGCATGTTTTATAAATATTGTACATCCATGGACTCAGGATTCACAACAGAGGTGTCCTGTCAATAGTTTTACAGACGTCTCGTTTATTATTGTAGTCTGTAAAGAAAGACCTTTTGAGCTGAAGGGGGATTGTAATTCTGAAAATGTCCATCAGGAAGAACTCACTCAGGAAGACAAACATGGGGGAGGCTGAACATGATGGTTCTGTGTTAAAACCTGGTAACTGTTCATGTATGTAAATGGTTATACAACGTGTGCTGGGCTCCTCTTTCTTGTACCTGTTTTCTTGTACCGGTGTATGTATAAAGAAACAGGCAGTTAGCTTCACAGACTCAGGAGACAAAACAAGAGAAAATTGAAATAAGAGAAGTTGACTGTAGTAGTATGGATGCCAGCCAAGCAGTAAGAGCCTTTAGGGTTTAATATAGGCCATCTTCTTTATTGATTATAAAACAACACGAAGACTCCCTTCAGTATGTGGAAACAGCTTTTGTGTTGCGTGGTGAGTGATTTCGTATATTTGCTTTGTTGACAAGCGGCACGCATACGCACATTGTGCTGGTGTCTCTGTGTCAGTTCTCCAGAGAGACCTGCCTCCAGCAGAGACAGTGGGGCTGACAGATGACCACAGGGTCACTTGTCTCTCTGATCTGTGATCCTCTCAGGAGACACATGCACGCAGGGGAATTTCCGTCCCTTTTTTCGTATTTGCCTCGTTTCGCTTCTCTTCTCACCATCTTTACATTGCTCTTCTTTTTTCTTCTTTTCCACTTTGACTCACGTTTCCACTCAGTGCTTTTCTCTGATCACTTATAATTTGCTCTTCTTTCTTCTTTCTACACCTTTACACCTTTTTTCTTCTCACAATTTCCAATTTCCTCCTTTGGTTTTTACAACTTCTCACTTCCTTTCTTTTTTGTCGTTGCTTCTCACATAATCTCTTTTTACATCACTCTCTCTTCTTACTCTAATCCATGATCTCCCTGCAGACTAAAGGGATTATTGTATTATTGCTAGATGTTAGACAGGATTCCTTCAGGACTTCCAGCCATTTCCCATGCACTATATGAGACTACTGACTGGTAAAAATACCCAGGGCTTTCATTTTTCATCAAACCCTTTAACTATCTACTGCTTTACACCTTTAAAGTTATTTGAGGAGAAGAATCAATAAAAAATCTATTTTACAATATCCTGCAGCATGGTGTCACATTAAAGTCTTGATGTTGCGAGGCTTTGTTCAGGCTAGTGTCAAATGCTGCCTGTATGTGTATGTTTTATAATTCCCCATCTTTCCCTACTAACCCATGATCTCCCTGCAGACTTAAGAGATTGCTTTAATAACACAAGTTTCTTCTGACACTTGAGACACTCTAATTTGTGCACACTGTAATGTATTGTGCTGTAGTTTTTTTCATATTGATCATTATTGATAATTAAAGCATTACCATTAACTAAGGAGAGAAATCATTCAGTATGTTTATTAGACCTCCAGTATCAACCAAATTTTTATCTATTATGGGTATATAATACCCCCCCACAAACACACATACATATATAACCTGCATTAACACATCACATTTTTCAAGAACAGTTTGACCTGAATACTTAAGGTCATGATTCAAGTATATTGAGTTCATCAGAACTTTCCAACTGAGTGTTTATGCGCGTTTTCCTTGTTTTGTAAACAGTCACAGATCAAAATATGTGGAGCATGCGTTGGCAGCTGTGGCCAGGGGCAGGAACAATATGTCACAAAAAGTAACCTTGACAGGTGAGACAAATAAGTAAAGAAGGCTGTTAGTTTGCAGTCTCCACCGGTGGGAATCAAAAGCCAAACATGTCATGATTTTTCTTCTTTTTTTGTGCCATTTGGTGTTTTATTTAAGGTCTTTAACGGAGCACACTTGTTTGTGTGAGCGTTCCTCACTGCTGCTTCGCCATTTTGTGCATATGAACAGTGTCCTTAAACCAGCGAAATCAGTGATGCACTTGTGGTTTTGTCACCATACAGGACAACATCCTGGCACCCTCTGTGCTGGTAAAAATGCCATGACACATAGAGCAGCATTCATAAAAGAAGAAAGCTGTTTGTATTGGCGTTTGTACACACTGGCAGGTAATATAACACCAAACAGCGGGGAAAAGGAGGCAACATGACATTTTTGATTTTTGATAAGTGGGACTTTAGTTGCCAATGTGTGTGTTGGGAAACACCCAGGAAACCCCCAGTTTCAGCACCATGGACAGCGGTTTGGACATAGTTGCCTCAGCTTCTTTAAAGCCATGGCTCTTCATTATACGGACGTTAGCAAAAACTTGTCTCAGTGTCAAACTTTAGAGAGCAAAGGCTCTTTTCTAGAGGTGGTACATAGCAGGCTAAACTTGATTTGTATCAAATTCATAAAAAAAAAAAAAACCTGTAGAAAATATTTCTTTCAATTTGACTCAGCACTATTAGAAACTAATAATTGAAAAGGTCTACCCAGTGAAAACAGAAAGATGAAAGAGCTTGATTTGGTGTTTTGCCAATGCACCTGGAACTTTTGTTGGCAGCGTTAGATGACTGAAGTTTTACCTCCTCTAAGCACTTCAGATGCCCAAGTTTGGCTTAAAGCTTGAAAGTCAGTTGGGAAAGTATCCAGTTATCTCTGCCCAAGGTCCTTAACATTATGTGTTGTGGTGTTCCTCAAAGATTTTTGTAAAGAATGTTAGACAGCTTCTTCACTGAAAACCACTGAAATCAGTCACAAATGGCATTGGACCACAGGAATTTTTGTTATCTCTTGCAACTACAATAAAACGCAGCTTGAGCATACTTGGTTAGGCGTTTCTGTACTTTGCCTTGAATCTTGTAAACTCAGCTTCAGACATTTTTGTAGCTGTCAGTACTGTCAGTATTTAGCAAAAACATTTTCATTAAATACAAATGCTCAACGGATGATTTGTGCTAAATATAGTTTTAGCTGGTCTGACAAAGTAGAGAGCTTCAGGTTTCATATCTAAGAGTTTGACTGAGGAGTATTTGAATCACATCATCTAAATGGCTTTGGAAAAGTGAGTCAACAAAACGTGGGAACAATTCTGCTTTGCTCTTTCTTTGCCTTTCTTTTTCCATAACGCCACTGTTTGAAGATCTATTTGAAAGCGACAGACGTTTATCCCAGATATTGACGTTTTAGCAAGTTATTCACAGTAATTTACCTATGCTGGATCGATGTCCCCACCACTGGCTCCACACATCATCTAGAACTGTTTTCTGGATTGATTTTACATGAGCACTTCAGTCTACTGTAAAACAATCAGATTCCATTCTGTGATCGCAAATGGTATTTGGTTGTTAATACTATATGATACTGTATGTGTTACAGTACACACTACAGTTGACAGGTTGACATTTTTCTCTTTTTGAGTTTAGACCTTAAACATCAGAACCTCTGTACAGCAAATGTACAGTTTGATGTAAAGCCAAATGGAAAACTTCTCTGTAAAAAAAACAAACAAAAAAAACCAAACAATAATGTTAATGTTTAACAGAAGGAGATGAAACGTGTACAAAGGCGATTACTCAACAAAACACTAAACGGCAACCACATTTTGTCCTCATGTTGACACACATACCTTGTTACCAATCATACCTGTGTCTTATTGTATTTTGTGGTGCAAATATGCACAGGAACTGTTTCACTGTATATAAACAAACAGCCTATTTAGCCTTTTAAAATGTATTGTAATGTTGTTCACTATTTTTTCTGGCTGTGCCAGAAATTAACTATTTATTTACTATTTTCCATCTTACTTCTCTTTCTGCAGCTGAAGTAGATATTTATGCACTAATTTAATGTGCTCTACTTGCTGATTATCTGAGAAAGCTTGAAATAGCCTTTTAAGTACCAAATATAAACCTGAAAATGCCATTACAGGATACTATATAGTTTCTCCTAAAACTGTAAAACAGAATTTATAACGGTTATTGTAGCGAACAGTTTATTCAAGAGTCATTTAGCGTTAGTTTAATGTAAGAATGCAAGGAAAGGACGTGCATACGTTCTTTTTCTGTTGTATAAATGTTGCTGCCAGGATGAGATGCAAACTGACCCTGATCCCCTTTTTTGCTCTTATGTTTCAGTTTCTCATTTGTCCTATACGTTACTGTTCAACATACCTAGTTCTTCTCATCACCCTTACAGATACAGTCAGTTGGCAGTTTATTAGGTATACCCAGCTAAAACTGATCAAAGATTCCTGCAGTAAATTCTCTAATGTATAATCGAACATGCTGTTTTCTACTTCGCTCTATAACTTGCTGTCACACTGATAGGAAAGACAAGTGTCATCAGGATTACAAAGATGAAAAACAAGGCTAAAATCATGTTAAATTGTAATAAAAACACACAAAATAATTATCTCCAAAAGCCTGAGGAGGCTGTGCTGCTGTTTGGGACAGAACATTTTAGAGGGTCCGGTTTGGCCCTGGTAATCCTCTGCATACAGCCCATCTAATGTTGAAGAATGTTCCAGATTAGAAAGCTGACAGCAGCTAACGTTTCAGCTGCACCAACCCCTCCCCTCTGCCGTCACAGCCAATGGACCAGTGTAGATTAATGACCTCCTCAGACCCTGGCCAATCACCAAGCTCTCATCATCAACGAGGGATGCCCTTGAGCAAACTCATACACACACATTCAGGCAGGGTATAGACACACACAGCTACACTCTCACCACTTAATTCAGCCTCCTCTGAGGGCAGCGGCTGCTCGGCGCCAATGTTTACGGTTTCTCTGAACCTGCAAATCATTGTGATTACGGCTAGGCGGATTTATGACTGTGCCCCTGTCTACCGACCCTTAGACAAACTATGGATCACCCACACACACTCACAGGCATGCACTCTGTATTTGAGATGATGCATAAACTCAGACAGCTTAAAGCCTCTTTGTTGTGGTTTGTGGCTGACTAGTGAGTGCAAAGTGACCCAATCTGTGTGTGTGTCAGAGCAGTTGTGTCATGTTTAGCATCTCATCTAACCATAGCTCACCAGACGCTTTGAGGATACAGTAAATGATTTACGTTGTCAGCGTTCAAGCTGATGATATTCAGCTTTTGTAAAAAATGAATCTGCATAATTTTCTTTTACAACAAATGGGGCTGCTGTGTCGTCTTGACTGCTATCTCTGAGCTTCTGCTATAACTGGCTTCTGAAGCATGAGAGGCTTTAAGGAGTAACACATGGTTAGTAAAGATCATGACAATCAATCATTTTGTTCATCTTTGGTATAACTACAAGGCTTTTGTAAGAAAGTGTGAGTTAAAACTTTCTGTGAATTGTGACAGTGCATGGTGTTTTTCCCCTCACATGTATTCATTTTGTTTGATGACTCATCATAACCTAAGCTGCAGGAGGAGAAACAGTCAGGGAAGTGTCAGTAACACTCAAGCAGTGAATGCCTGCAAATTCAGACCATATGTGGTTAGAGCTGCACCTAAGGATTATTATTTTCATTTATTTACTTATTTTTAGATGTGAGTTGGGTCACCTCCTTCTCAGACAAAAGTACAAAATAAGACATCGCTACCTTTAGTGCTCTATTTTAGCTTAACTTTGTGTGAAAAATTCAATTCATTATGGAGAAAGGAATACAGGCAGGGTGGAGTGGATGGAGAGATTGTCAGGAATTATCTGTGATAGAAGTGTATCTGAAAGTCTCCACTCTCCATTCAAATTAACTACAGTGCTCTCAAAGGTGTTAAAAATGTTGTTGTGCTATTTTTGCCTACTGAAAATTGCATAATTTAACATTAACTTAAATCCAACCTTGCCCTAATTCTAACTTCCCAGGGAGGGTGCTTAGGAAACCCAGATCAGCATGGGGTAAAATACATGTCAACAGTCATAAATACTCATGTTGCGGAGGTCTGAGAGACACAGGATGTTTCTACTGGCACTGTTAGCCTATTTCAGTTTTAGCACCATTACGTCTCTTTTTAAAGGATAACACAGTTTTGATGATATGGTCTAGGCTTTTTGCAATTACGATGC